>PNEQ01003327.1:72994-84512 GCA_003012365.1 Medauroidea extradentata
CGAAACGATTTTGAGTCCTGCCATAGACATTTGTAAAAGTAACCAATTAAAGTTAAAATCACGACGATAGCCAATTGTGTTTCAAAGATAAAGACGATTCATTAAAAACACATTTTGCCCCTTTTTACTGTCTGGGGGTCGAATTTCAAAAAAACCTAAAACTACTTTTTGGGTATTTACGTAAGTAATATTTTGAAGTGAATATCAACTCTCTATCCCGAAGGATTTGATAGATATCGATAGTTGATTGGAAACACATTTAACGTCTTTTCAGCCCCTTAAAAGTTGAACTTCGAAAAATCCTTAAATTGGCTAATATGCATTTTTACAAGTGTCCTACTAAAGTTAAAATCACGATGATAGGCCGTCGGGTTCGAGCTCTATCTACGTTTCTTCGGAAACACATTTCACCACTTTTCACCCCCTTAGAGGTCGAATTTCGAAAAATCCCTTCTTAGTGCTTGCCTACGACCTGAAGGGAACCCCCACAAAAAATTTCACGATTCTAGGTCCAGTGGTTTGGGCTGCAGTTTGATATGTCAGTCAGTCAGTCAGTCAATCAGTCAGTCAATCAGTCTCCTTTCATTTATATATATATATATATATATATATATATATATATATATATATATATATATATATATATATATATATATAGAAGATAATAGAACTTATCCCACTCCCCGCTTTTTAAAATATGGATACGGACGTGAACGAAACATGCTGCAGTCATATCAGCTTACTAATTAGTATATGTGTAACAAGTTTGATGTAGTTCGAGAAAATATTCTCTCAGATTATGATAAATATTTAAATGGCAGCAATTTTAAAAATGTAGCCTATACGTGGGTATAATTAAATACATACAAGTCAAGTCACCTTAATATGATCTTTGTTTGTACCGAGTTTGATAAAATTCTGAAGTATGATTTCTTAGATATCTAGTGTAACCAATTTTTTAATGGCCATCATTTTAAAAATTTGAACACGGCATAAACTAAATAGACAAAAGTCAAGTCAGGTTACTGAGTACTGTGTGTGAACCTAGATATATGAAATTAGGTCAACGAGTTCTAAAGTTTTAATGGGGACATACTTTACGTACACGCACACCAAAACACATGAAACCAGTATAATATTTCAGAGAAAAATTTTCTGAATTTCATCAAACTTGGTATACATATACTAGGAAGCTGACGTAAGTTTGATGCCTTTTATTGTTCTTGCCTTTCTATTTTTAAAATGAGGGTATCCTTATATTTTTCGGCATAATATGATGTATACGTGGAAATATTTTTCCGAATTTTTCGAACATGGCACACATGTACTACATACAAAGCTGGCTTGACATAACTGTATTTCGTTCATCCTGTGATCATATTTTTAGTATGCTGGTTATTTTTATGATAATATGAAATAACTGAGGAAATACGTTTCTGAATTTCAATAAACTTTGTACACAAATACTTATTAGAAAGCTGATTCTACTTTATTCAATTACGGCCCTTTGGTGTGCGCATCTTTAAAATGACATTTTTTCAAACCCATAAGCTATCTGAAGAAACATTTTTTTCAGAATGCAATGTTAACTGGTACGTATCATTTATTAAGATGAAATGTATTTTATGTTTTTTGTTCGTACTGTGTTGTGTATTATCATAATGGTGGCTGTTTAAACATTTTTGATCACGTGAGTTATCCAAGGAACAATTTTTTTACAAACTACATCATACCCGGTACGCATTAGAAACTTAGCAAGGTGACTTACTTTTTATGTTTTTGTAAATGTTATCTTTGTATTTTCTTAATGATGACCATTCGAAAATGTCATCATTACACGAGACGTGTAAAAAACCACTTTTCAGTACTGCATCAATCTTAGTTATTAGTATTTAGTAAGTTTACTTGACGTTTATGTAATTCATGCTATATTCATATGCTCGAAATTGTGACAATTTAAACATTTGTTGATCACGAGATAGTTGAGTAACATATTTTTTCCCCAGAATTTCATAATACTCAATACTCATATAGTTCTTAATAATGTGATGTGATTTTATTATTTTGATAAAGCCATGTTAACAGTTACACTTTGCGGGAATGTGAAGACTGCTTTGTAACATGAGATATCTAAATTAATCACTAATCAGAATTTAATGGAACTCTGTATATGCATAGTAGACAATACAGCAACTTCTGAGGAAAATTTTGCAAAGTTTCTTCAGATTCGCTAGGTCTACACTTTAAATACTAAGTCTGGTTACGTGAATTCAAAGTTGTTGGTTTATTTTGGGATTAATTGTATGTGTCCCCAAATTTCGAAGATTTCACGACGTGACTACATTTTTTTAAAATTAATTTATACCAAGAACTGCAGTACCGATAGCAAGAAAGTTTAATACTTATACACATCACTATCCAACTTTGATTTAACTAGTCTTTATTGTGTAACTTCGCCGCGTTAGACATAGCACGAGAACAAATATTCCATATTAATAGATGTACGCGAACGATTTTAACTTTAAAAGGATTAATTTGCACTCTCGTTGAGAAAAGTATGCTTCTTAGTTATGCTGGTAACCTCCTGTTTCCCTTATGATTGGGCAAAATTAGATTATTTAAATTAGCTGCATGATAAACTTAGCTATTAAAATTACAATAGTAAAAGGTTAAGGTGTAAAATTTAGCAAAATAATTTCTTAAACAATAATTAACGTAACATAATTTTTTCAGGTGAATTAAATATCAGAGGTTGACACTATCGGAGTAAATTAATGTTTACACAAACATTGTTATCTTATGTAATACTGAAATTAACACGCAAAATTAACAACCCAATGGTTTATTTAAAATAAAATTACAGGAATTCATTATGCTACTTTGGTTTGTGAACGTATTAGCTGGAATACAGGCTGCAGGCTGTGGAGCAGTGGAGTTGTCACCACAATGTTAGATCCATCCGTTGCCATTTTGTTTTGTATGGTGGCCATTTTGTCATGTGACGTCATACGAATCACACATGTCATGTGACGTCAGACGTGTCACACATGTCATGTGACATGTCACACATGTCATGTGACATGTCACATGTGATGTATGTTATGTTACGTTATGCCACGACGTCCATCTTATTTTCGTCTGTCACATGTTGAATGAGATTTTTTTACTCTCAGGAGGGAATTTTTCCATCGAAATTCCCCTAGTCATCGTCTACTGGGGGCGGGGATCATGTTTGTTTCCCCTGTTTGCTGCTAGGCGGCGCTAGCGTCGCCACGTTACCATTGATGTCAGGTAGGCGGCGATAGTGTCGCTACATTTCCATCGTTGGGGGCTAGGCGGCGCTGCAGTCAGCATCCTCCGTGTTTGTTCTTGGCTCCCCTTTAAATAATGATAATAAACTCAGATAACTTTGTAGAAACTGACGTTCGTTCATCAAAACAAGGAAAATGTGAAGTTTTCCGTGAATAATCAATATCTTCTTTAAATGATTCCAGGGTCCACTGCAACCTGCGATTATGTGTCTGTGTGCAGCTTGGTTTCCTTCACAAGAGAGACAGCTATTCTACGCAGCAATACTGTCTAGTAAGTCACAACAACTTTGTTAAGAACTGGTTAAAAAGTTGATATTTCCTGAACTAAAATATGTATTTACATTACGTTTCAAATCTTGCCAGTATATGTGTTTTATCATAGTAGTGGTTTATGATCTGTTTGGACAGTAACCGGGTACCGGCATACATAGTTATGAAACTTAGTGACTCCGCAGAAAATTAACAGGAGTGCTTTTTCAATCTGATTTTAATTTATTTCAGACATGATCATGTTGCGTGATACGCAGGCAACTAGTCTGTCTTAGGCAACACCCAATATCATCTTACTAGCACCATTCTGTTATGTAGTGGGTTTGGAGGTATCAAAATGTGCTAATACAGCATATGATATTACAAGTGATTTTAACCTACCAGAAACTAGTTCATGAACAGGTAGCCAGTGCCATTGTATTTTTGGCTAGAAGAGCATTCAACGGCGCCAAGGTTTTGTCCACGTAGGTCCAAACTTTCATACAAAATTAACATACCTGAGTGTTGCTGTAGCTGTTTCTTACAATAAGGTGCAGCCTTTTGAAAGACACTTTTCACGCAGACATCATGATCCGAATCAGTTTTTCCACAGCACATAATATCATTACCAAAACATTGTTTTTTTTTTTTTTTTTTTACTATAGCACACGTTACTTCAAAGGGTAGTCTCAGAAATGTGTACAACCCAAATGAAGATGAAAAACAACAAATGGTCGATAACTACCTGGTACTATCCATTTTTTAAGTCAAAAAATGTTCATGTCCCTATGTGACTGACATAGCTCCTCCAAGATTCTATTTTTGTTGTTAGTTTGATCGTCATTGAACACAATGTTTGCTGCCAACTACACATGAGGAATGGTGTATAAACACATCCTTACTATGTGCAAGGAAGGGGAGATGTAAAATTCAAAACATGCTGTACACAAATAAAAGTGTAAACGTACCTACGAGCAATTACTGGTAGAGCAGCACAAACACAATGACCAATAACTGGGTGCTAATGTCACAGACAGGGAATTCACGAAAGAATTTCATTTCAAACGTTTCCTCGATTGTTACCACGTTGGATTATAAAACTTATAGACAATTTTTCTTGAACAAATGAAAACAAGACAATTATTCTAAAATGTAATTAGGAAAAGGTCTGCAAGTTACGATTCAGATTACTCCAATTTTAAGGTATTGCATACTATTACAGTCTTAGTGATATCCAGTAAATATTTTGGTAGCAATGAAACCATTGCCTTGGTGATCATTAGAAGGCGGGACTTCATGGCAGCATATATGTATCGCTTGTTATTACTATTCAGTATTTTCTCACAATTGTGATTTTAATTGAATTGTACGTTGTGCATGAAACAGAAAAGAATATTGTGACACATTTAAAATGTCTTCATGGCTTAACATTCCTTGTCTTACGAAATTAGTTGGAAGTGATTTTAGAGCAAAAAGAAACTTAAAACTAGTCTACTAAAACATCAATATAAAATCAAAATAACGTTTCTTCTCTTCTACTGAAATTCTGTACGATATCACCAAAATTTTCTGACTAAAATATTGATATTTTATTACAACTGTAATTTAATATAAAGTAAACTGCCATAATGAACTTAAGAAACGTAGCAAAAATACAGTGGAACTTCATAACACACTGCTTTCACACTTAGAAGTATTATGATAACATATGGAACATTAAACCTTTGTATAGGCTGTTTACCGTTTAATGAGTTTTAATGCGCTCGTTTTTTGCTTTCCGTTGGTTTATACATTTGAGTCACTTAATAGCTTAACAGAGGTAGTAGAAGTGAAAAAAGACAACATGCGGGTTTCAACATACCCAAAAATTATCGTCTAGGGCAACGACTGAAATATATTTAGATTTTTGCCATGAACAGTTTTAAGGTTTATATCTACCTGCGCTTGAAAAGGATTACAGGGAGTTATACGTAATCATATTTGTAAGACACATCTCAATGCGCATTACGATTGTACATCTATTAAAAGAAAACACATTCCAAACAATACGTTCACAGGACTATTGTGTATATTATAGAGTAAATTGCTGTTCATTAGTTCTTGAAAATGATGAAAAAATTAACTTAAAATCCACGAAATCATTTTAAAGGTTGAAATTACATGTTTATTGTAACCCCGTGATAATTTTTTTTGTGACGTGTTATGCAGAATACCTTATGAGGAGTAAACTTATTTCAGTCTATACAGTATATGTTTGCTTGATTTCAATATTTATCGTGTGAAAAACACGCATGGTTGATCCATTGTATTGACCTTTAAACCATCCTGACGTCCTGGAAAGTTCACCGCTTAAAGTCCCATAGGAAAGTGAATAATATTACAGCTCTGCGCGCCAGTTGCTGGGTTTACGTGTAGATGCGATATTGCATTACATACGCCGACCGACGTCACTCTAAACGTTCCATCGGTTTCGTGCCTCACATACACCAACGCAGCCTACCTAGATAAGAACGTTAAGGGCCCAGTCTAAAGCAATTTTAATTGTCATATTTCTATTTTTAAATTTGTAGCAGATATTTTTTTCTTATTTAAGACATAAATTGTGACTAAATCTTGCTTTAGGAAATTTTTTATCTCTCATAGTTCTTGCGTAATGAATCGTAAACGACAAAATTAGCATTTTACGGTTTTATGTATGCCACTAAAACCAACTGACATACAAATGAAAAAAAAATCCTCAGATAGGCTACAACTTGGCATATATAAAACCAAAATTTATTTAAATAAAAGTGCTAAATTTTTAAAAGAAAATTTAAAAATTTCTATTTTTTTAGAATATAAAAATATGTAACTTTTGCTTTTATGTACGTCAAGTTGTAGCCTACAACATTATTTTTAAAATTCTTTCAGTTTGGTATGTCTGTTGGTTTTAGTGTTGTACATAAAACCGTAAAATGAAAAATTTGACGTTTAAGAGTCACTACGCAAACATTATGAGAGATAAAAAAATTAAATACGAGCAAATTTAGTCACAATTTTTGTCTAAATTAAGTAAAAATATCTGGTGCAAATAAAAATATAACGATGAAAATTACTGTAGACCGTGCCCTAAAATTCTGGTACTATTCCTTGGTAAGGTAGAAATAAAACTTCTAAAAATTTTTCCTTGCATTGGGCTAGTTTATTTGCAATTAAAATTTAATATGAATATATTAATACGCATTGTTCCTATAAATCTGGATACATATACTCATACATGCACGCAAATATGTACACATGAACGAAATTATTTCTCCCACCACTCCGGCCGTTACTTCTGTTATCTTTATGCATATTACTTCTTTTCTGACCCAGATGTGGTAAGACATTGTGTTTTTATGCCTTCGCAAATATTTTCTGTAACAAAAGTATGCATTGTTGCCGTCGTTATTGCTACAGAGTAGTCTAATTATAATTTGTTTGTTCACAGCGGTAAATCTGGGGACCATCGTGTCAAGAGTTGTGACAGGTAACCTGATATCCTTGATGGGCTGGAGGTTCGTGTACTACCTGTTCTCATCTATAGTCCTTGGGTTTATTGTACTATGGATCTTTTTTGGGTACGAATCGCCGGACAGCCATCCTAGGATCTCTGAAGAAGAACGCATCTATATTACTGAAAGCACTAAATTGGACAAGGCACAGGTAAAATATTTATATTGAAGTACAACAAACTGGAATTTATTCGAGATTATTTTGTTACGGTTTTCTGGTGCTTAGGTAGATAATCTTAATTTTTTTTATTTTTATGTTTCGTATACTATATAATTTGTTATAGACATATTATAGTAATCTTAATTTTATACATGCAATTACTTGCATATATATATATAATATATATAATATATATACATATATATATACACACACATATACAGACACACACACATATATAGACACACACACACACACACACTGGGAAAGAGGAATAGCATTGACAAGGAAATGTGATTAGAAGTCGCCTGGAATGAAAGTTTTACTATCACGAAATTATTACTGTCTTCCAAAAATTGATTATCTCTTGAATATTAAGAAAGCAAATTATTTTTGACCAGCAATATGTCGTTGTCTGAGTTCTAGATCTAACGCATTGAATTTGCTTCAAGGTTATTGTTTTCGTTGCAGTCCTGAACACGCCATAGTAGGTTTTGTTATTTGGAAAAGTGTCCTTAGAAGAAGGGCAGGGGAAAAAGCAAGTAGAGTACGGCCGAAAATCCAATATACTAACCCAAAATAAGTTATTCAACTAATACCAATTTAGTAATAATTCTTTGTTTTGTGAAAATTCTGATGACCAATTCTAAGTCGAATTGCTTAGGTACAAGCGATCGAAAACACATTTAATAGCTTTTCACTCCTTTAATTTCCGATTTTCGAAAAAACTAAAAATTTTGAAATTTGCGTATGCTTAGGAAATGTTTTGAAATAAACATATTAACAATATATCATCAGGTCAGCGAGTTATCGAGAATTTCGCGAAAACACGTTTTGCCCCTTTTCACCCCTTTAATTTTCGATTTAAAAAAAACCGTGATAATTTTAACGTATTTAAGTAAGCGCATAAATTGAAAGAAAAGATTATTTAGATATCTTAATGTTCAATGTATTATATATATATATATATATATATATATATATATATATATATATATATATATATATATATATATATATATATACATATATATACACACATACATATCGATTTAGAATCGAAAACATAATGTACCTTTTTTTAACTTTTCGAAGTCGAATTCGAAAAAAATAATACTGGAATTATATTTTGGATATTTACTTAAGTATCGAAGAATACTTAGATATCTCGAATGACTAGACTGATACTGAAGAAGAATAAAAAACAAATTTAAATTTTTTTCACCCCCAAAAGTATAGAATTTTGAAACATCTTATATTCCGTCTTAGATATTTGTATTAGTATCCATCTGAAGTAAAAAAAAAAAAACCACGATGGCCAATTATGTTTGATCTATACAGTTGATTATAAAAAATAAAATTTTCCCCTTTCCGCTCCGTGGGAGAAGAATTTCGAATAATTCTCAAAATTCTTTCCAGGTGTTTACGGAATCATCATTTTAAAGCCAAAGTTATCTTAGTATCTTGAAGAGTTTCCTAGACATCGAGGAATAATCGAAAACACGTTTAACGTCTTTTGCGACCTTAATTGCCGAATTAAAAAAAAATTCTGAAATTGCCTAGTGCACATTTTTATGAATGTGCTATTAATTTAAAAATCACGACGATAGCCAGTCGGGTTCAAACTAATTCGACTACGAATTTCAAAAATTCATCCTTAGGGATCGTTTAAACCCTGTGTGTAACCAGTCCTTAAAATTGCACATTTCGTGGCATTACATTACAGAACGGAGGCTATTATCCGTATTATCAATATTTTATGCTCTTGATAGAAAAT
The DNA here is from genome assembly GCA_003012365.1 of Medauroidea extradentata. NCBI lineage: Eukaryota > Metazoa > Arthropoda > Insecta > Phasmatodea > Phasmatidae > Medauroidea > Medauroidea extradentata. The sequence goes on from PNEQ01003327.1 coordinate 82,025, forward strand.
TTTGGAGAAATGTTCGTTGAATGGATTGGTATAGGCAATTTATAAAAACTGGAAATATTTACACAACGGTCATTACTAACTCAATCGGGTCGGAATGAATTTTTAACACTTGAGCTGCAACTTTATTCATATAAGCCTTTGATAACTTTCCTGTATCTCTGCAAACGTCTTTTTAACTTTATTATCCTACACACAAACGTATTTGGTCTAAACAAACCCATCGTCTGCTAAAGCTAGTGCTTGTGAAACAGACGATATCACAGCCAAACCTAGACTAGCTGTAGAGGCAGTAATTTTTGGTGATAAAAAAATTTCGCAACGATTTGTTTCAATGCTTATAGTGCACTTCTGTAGGTATGCTTCGTGGTTAGTGGCTGGATGTTTTCAACTATTTAGAGTCTCGGGCTTCTACCCGCAAGTCACAGACGTGTGGTGACGCAGAAACATTGTTCTGATTGGCGCATTGAAATGAAAGACGCCACTGCACAAACACACGCTGCCAATAACCACGAAGTAGACTGCACGTAAGACAAGTTAGAGTAAAAATCTTTTCACCAAAGATCGCTAGACCTACCACTTGCGTTACGTAACTCGCTTCGCCCAGTGAAGAAGTCCACAGACGTCTACCTCCAATGAAAAAGTTCGCATAACTAACTATGAAATCCTAAGTACGCCAACATCTAATTATATTTGCCAGTATAATATCATGTTACACGCAAGACCGGACGAAACTGCGATAGCCTTACGCGGATTGGTGGAATCTAAGCGCAAAATTCAATGATTTTTATTTCAATAAAATATTCAATACTTGCAAAAAGAATCAAGAATTTCAATGTCAAGTTAATAGGTGTGGTACCAGTGCAAACCTCATTTTAAATCTCTCATATACTAAAAACGTTTTACGGGAGGGCATGCACATATGTTTATACGTACAGACAACTAAGTGATCATAAGCCTGATATAACAAGAAAGTAGGTTAACATATAACGATGTGCACGCCAGAAGTGCATATTGCTGCAGTTACAGTCGCACGACACTGTGTTGTAAACAATGTTTATGTACAGTTAGTTCTGTTTGTGTTTCTTGCACTCAGACTGTAGCCAAACTTCCCTGGAAGGAGATACTACTCTCTCCACCTGTATGGGCGCACATCATTATGGCCATCCCGTCAGCTTGGCAAGATGCGACTCTCTCTAATGCTCTGCCGACTTACATGAAGAATATTATGCATTACAGCACGGCCCAGGTGAAGTTTCAAGTTTGAATGTCAACTTAGTTACAGCGTTGATATTATTCTAATATTTTATAAAACTAATAATTATCCGTCCTATCGGGTACAACACCTGCAGACACGTTCGATTACTAAAAATATTGGTTAAATTTAAATTATGGTATTAATCAATACCCTAGTTGTCTGAAATGTAAGTTTTATAGTTAATACTTTAATTTATTATTTTCATTTTATAACACATCATATTTGTATGAATCTTGAAGAACAAATTACAATTGTAACGTTTTTATTTTGCAGATAGGTAATATCTCGGCCATACCTGTTCTATCCGGCTGGATAAGCACTTTACTTTTTGGTTTATTAGCTAGATGGATACGAAGGAAAAAGTATTTGTCTCATCTTGCGGCATACAATGTCTTTAATTGCACAGGTAAGTTTTTTATTTAAATTATAAATTAGAAGGTAAATACCATACCGACAAGTTTTGCCAGCTGCAGTGTTAAAATTAACATATATATCACACAGTTGTTCCTACTGTCTGTGTGTTAGTGGCGTAGTGTGTGGCATAGTATAGGTCATTCGGAATAAAGTGAACACTAAAGATTTAACCCTTAAAAAAAATCACTAGCCGTTGCTGCATATAATTCAACATTGACAACAGTTACATTACTGCTTATACAGTTGGCAGCGAATTATCGCACGTAGTTCCGTGTAATTTACATTTAAAAACAACATTACTGAAAGAATATCAAATGGAATCGACCTCTTCGTATTTAATATACTATAAAATATTTATTTATGATAATATTGACATACTTACTGCCTGTATAAGTTTACTTAAACGGCGTCAGTAGAAAGTGATGTAATCCGGGCCGTTCAAATTCAACAGTCGTTAGCGAAAGGCGTCTAGCGCTACGCGCACTACGTAGTTAATTATTTCACCGACAGGTGGCATAAGAGTTAGGTTTTCGCCACTTAGCTTGGAAGCGTTCAATGACGGTACCGGACGGTACAAGAGGAGAGCGTTGTTGTGTTTGTCAATGTGCAATAAATATGGTTTAATTATAAAACACATTCAAAAGTATTAGAAGTGACTGTTTCCTCATTGGTAATATGTGTGTTACGAGCGCCAACATGAGTATCTTGATTTAGAAACAGCAATTTTTTTTGTTTCATACACTAAGAAAATACTTTTTTTTTTGTTGAGTGCGTCGTTGTTCATGGCAGTGTAACTGAACATGTTTGAATTCTTAAATT
>PNEQ01003327.1:84612-125097 GCA_003012365.1 Medauroidea extradentata
TACATTTTATTCAATACCCATGTATTTAATGAGTAGATATTGTTGATGACATTTTCAGCCCAGTGTAATGTAGATGTAAACATTGTACAAGCCTATGTAAATTAAAGCACGTGGCAATGTTTACGTTTACATACCGCGGAAAGATATAAACTGGCAGAAAATAGAAATTAATCAGGGCTTTTTTGAGTGCTCACTTTATCCCGAATCACCTATACCCGCGCACTATCAACCATACGTCGTGTATTGCCAACTGTAGCGCAGAAACGGTGCGTTTTTGTAACTATGTTCATATAATACTTTTTGTTCCTTTACGCTTGAGGATTGTCTCCCTGGAATATTGACATGGAATTTTGCAACATCCTGAATAACAACTCCTAGATAGGTCGTTAATTATATTCCTACAATCTTGCTTCAGAATTCCTTACAGAGAGGTTTCTAATAAGATACTAACGTCGTTGGTATAGTTGGCGAAGAGTGAATATAGATTTTTTAATAAACACACTACAATTTAAAAGAGTGAAGTATTGCATCATCACAACAATCAAAAGATTTAAGGACCATGTGAAGAAAACATCACTTCATTAGTATCATGCTATCACATCTAAGTCTGGCAGGGTCTTCGTAGGTTAATATTGTTGCGAACATCTTACCATGCCTCTAAGCAGCAAGTAGGCAAGCACACGGCTGAGTGTAAGCTATTGTAGTATTTTTCCTAGCAATGAAATCTAGAGGCTTTTGTTGTCGGGATCATTGCAGAGATATTGTAGGGCGTAAGGAAAAATTTTCCAAAATGTTTATCTCAAAAAATATTTGTATTCATCATGATAAATATTTGGTAAAACATTTTCGGAACGAAGTGATATCTTTCGTGCATCAGGTTCCGTTATCTTTACTGTGCGTAGTGATGCAAAGGTAACACTCTGTACTTGCATTCAGGACGACCCTGGTTCAAATTCCGGCGAATGCTGGGGTGTTTCATGCCATAATTTAATAAATAATACAGGCACAACAGAGATAACTTTCTACAAAGCTTGTGGCTGATTTTATTGATCCTCAACAAAAACACACACGTCATGGGAAATAATAACACACACATTCACATAATTATAGCCAATCATGCATAGAAATTTTCAATTCAGAAAATAGAACAGCAAAAGCAAATGGATGAACAAACAATGAAAATAAATTTTATGGATATATGTACATAGTGCTGGAAGACATGTCACAGCATACTTGGTAAACAATCACAGAACAAAGGTAATAAACAAAGTCAGACAAATAAAGAACATAATTTTCCATTAGCAGTTTGCTCTTTGGATAGTCATTTACTGTTGCAGCGTAGTGATGTGTTTAAATATTCGTGCGTTATTGCAACGTACTGTTTCTAACAGCTCCGCATATTTTAAATGTCTCGATTTTTTTCTGTAAAGCGAATACATTGACACTAATGCTCCTTGAAAATAGAATTCGTTTCGTTTACTTCAGTGAAATAAAATAAATACTACATCGAACATTATTAGACACTATTCATAGATCGCTGCTTAAAATAATGGTTTTTCAATTTTTTAAGAAAATATAATTTTAGCACTTATTTTTTTAAGATAGCATTGTTCATTCTTTGTTATTTTTACTGAAAAAATGTAGACTACTTTAGACTTACATGTCATAAGAGACCATCACACAAAATGAACTCCGCCCTTAATCAGTCTGTATAGTGTCAACATAGCGTACTGAAATGTTTACTATAACTTCTGCTGTATTTGAGGAGTAAACTTTCAAAAGCAAACATGTCCACCTTATGTAGTTGTAGAAATAAGTGAATAAACATTATATTTTATATCACTAACTGAGAATAAACGTAACCATTTCAATAAGACATGTGATTTTTTATGGAGTCTGAGTTCATACTCGTATGTAACACATTTTATTTATTTATAAATTGCATTTTTTTCATTTTCGGGTTTTTGAACATGTCTGGTTTTGAATGTTTGCTCCTCATTTCTTGATATGGATGTATGTCTTTATTCCAACCATACTATCTTCTTTATGAATTTATTTCTATACATACACATATATATTTTTGTATATATTAACACTATATATACACACATAAAATGTGTTTTTATTTATTTACATTGGCTTTTTAGCCTTGCGTGTGTAAAATTTTGCAGTAGTATGTTTAAAACATTTGGAAAATCAAAAACTCAAACTATTTTTAAATATACTTTTCCACAATTATTTTCCTCATATAATTGTGTCTATACGCAATTTAACGGTGGCCTCCCCTTTTATTGCATGTAAAGGAACAGGATATCAACCAGCACTTTCAATGGATTTGACGGTTGCATTAATTTACGGCAATGATCTGAATACTGCTTCTTTACGTCCATCAGTTTCCAATTTCTGGAGAATTTAAGGTTTTAACATTTGTATTCAAAGGGTTATTATTTTCTCAATATCACGGTTACGTACAGTGAACCTTCTACATTTTCTGCTTTAGGTTGTCAATGTTTTTGTGAACGACCTTCGTGTAAGTAAGGTCCATAGCCTTAGAAGACAGGTAAATATGTTGGAGATCAAAATAACACTCGTGGATGAAATTATAGAGTTTTTGAAACTTTTCAAAACTAATTCAGGTATGCGTCAAATTGTTCTGATTTTTAAAAATGAAATGAATAACCTTTGAAGATGGTGATACTATATTTACAATTATAGGTGTTTTATGAAGTAGGCAGGCTCTACATGATGTAATCAAATAAACACTGATAGAAATTTTATAGAGTACGTGAGTCACTTCATTCGGCCAGAATAAATCTCCAATTTAACAATCACTACGAACCTACTATTTGCATTACGTTATTGTCATAAACTTCTAACCATGTGCATATTGCATGTATACATCACACATCCATCTATCAATATCGACAGGGACCAGTCATTTGCTGGAATTTATATTCGTGTTTAAAAGGACTACGTAATGTAAAACAAGGTAGCTTTACGAAAGATCACCTGAGACAGTTTTGTCAGACATGCAAGATGTAAATTCCAACAAAACTGTTAAAATGTTCTACTTCTGTAATATTTTTTTCTCATTGCCCTTTCACAACTAAATGAAAAACGAATTAACTAAAAATAACGTAAAATACGTAAAATTCAAATGATTAATTGCAAGAAAAGATTACAGAAATCAATTAAAATTTGATTTACACATTTTTGTAGTACAGCACATCAAATGTGTACAAATATATGGCGTTTGACGATATCACATCCCTTTCCGCATACTCGTTTCGGAACAGCACAATAAACTGGAAACACTCTTGTATTTAATTGATATTGTAATTCACATTTACTCATGACACATTGTTGCAACAGCGGAAACAGAGCAACAGTAACGTTAATAATCACTTTAGTTGTCATGTATACAATGACCACAGAAGTTTAAACAGCTGTGAAGCCAAAAGGAGAGGGAACCCATCACCAGTAAAAGATGAAACTTTTATTCACTATTAACTCTTCTTAATGGCGTAGGACCCGTAAAATGTCATTTTTTTTTATATTTGTGACAAACACTGTTCAACTTTTGCACATCAGATAACACGTCATTTACCCAAATAAAAAAATTTAGAACCGATAGTTTTTGAATAATCACTCATCAAAGTCACAAAATGGCCATTGCGTTGTAGCCAAAAGCAATAAAAGTAATTAACTGATAAATTAAAAATTACAGTAACTGATAGTCAGTGTATCAATGCATTTTACGACATGGTTGACAAAAGTTAGTTTTGAAAAATTCAGTAGTAGCCAAAAGTCAAAGTTATGCAAAAATTTGCTCATTTTCGGCAATTTTTAAAAAATACAAAAATGCATCGCTTTGTGTTCACAAAAGTGTCTTAAAGTAGCTCACATCATTAAGAATTAATATGAATTATCTTGTTTCTGCAAGTTTATTATTTTTTTATTATTTTGGCTACACCGCAACGGCCATTTTGCGACTTTGATAGGTAATTATGCTAAAACTATGGAACCTATTTTTTTTTATTTGGGGAAATGACATGTTATCTCATGTGTAAAAGTTGAACAGTGTTTGGCACAAATATAAAATTGTGGATTTTTACGGGTCCAACGTCCTTAAAGTCGCTACAACATTAAATCGAGCGAGGTGGTGCAGCGGTTATTCGTTGTATTCGCATTCGAAAGGACGCGGGTTCGATGCAAGGTGCCGACCATCGTGATTTCAGCTTTCCAAGGTTTTCCGAAGTAGCTCCAGGCGAACGCAGGGATGGTTCCTTCACAAAGGCCATGGCCGACTTCTCTCCCAGCTCCTGTCATTGTACCACGTTGTGTGTCTCAAGTCTCAAGTGACCTCGCTGTCGACTAGGCTTACAACTTAAAAAATAATTGAGTGCATTAATTTAGGTTTAAAAAAAGTTCTACATTAAAATAAATGAAGGTAAAATAGAATAATGTTAAAATATTCCAGGATTTTATAAAATATTTTGACTTTTCCGTCCACTTGAAATTCTCCCTTGATTTCCCTTCCGGTGAGAAAATTTCGCCTCTATCTAGCAACAGTCAATAATAAAATTCCCGAAAAACCTAGGAAATTTTTTTTAAAACTATTTGTGTGTGTTGTATGAGTAAACTGCATTTCCTTATGTATCAATGCAAGATGTAATTTGATGTGTGTATTGTTTGCCTGCCGTTGGATATTGAATATTTACAGTAGTACCTATGTTTGTTTCCTACAGCTACGCTAATACCAGCGGTGTTCCTGATCTGCATCCCTTCTGTCGGTTGCAACGACGTGGCCATAATTGCAATGCTGATCATAGCGAACAGCTTATCTGCAGCATACATCGGTGGTAGCATGCTCAATCAGATGGACCTTGCCGTCAACTACACAGGCACTCTCGTCGGGCTGTCGGTCACCATAACTGGCGTGGTTAAAGTCATCGCTCCAATGATCACCGGCGTGCTGACCAACAATAAGGTACCAATACACATTATTCCTGGTAACAACCTAGTCGTAGCTCAGCGTGCACGGTATCAGACATTTATTTGCATCCTTTTACGAGTGTGTCGCTAAACCGAAACTCACTATTTCAAAATGTTCATGTGACCATAAATATAAGGATATTGAAAATATATTGACATACATAGGACACATCAGGTCACAAGTTTCCTACAAAAAAAATCACAACGCTTCCACGTGAGCTCCAATGGAGACACGAAGGATGTTAAGTTGGAATTCAAGATTCGCCCAGGTTCGCGAAAACATGCCTGGATACTTGATACAAATGGCATCCACATTCCGTAACACGAAGATCCTACCCTGTACTTCACTGGCGTAAACCCAGTATTTTACGTAGCTACACAAAAAACCCAGGAGTGTAATGTCGGTAGAACGTAGTCCACCTAATGGGTCCATGTTGTCTGGAATTGTGTCATTGTGGCTTGTCCTCTGGTTTCAGATCTTGCATAGTCTGTTCTTTAAGTGCAGCACCTGATCGACTGTTGTCCGAGGCATTTGAAGTTTTTCTGAGCCCAACAAATTGACTTCAGTGGTATTCGCACTCTAAAAAATAGTTTGTAAATTTACCAGACGTGCGTATAGGATCGCTAAGAAAGTAGGTATAGTAGTATAGTTTCCCAGACGTCCATGGTAGCATTCCTAAACCTTTATATAAAACAGTCAAATGTATACTGAAGTCACCAGACTTGTATCGTAACAACTGTAAAAGTTGGCGTATTTGCAAGGTGGAAGTATGGTAACTGTCCCGTACTGCGTCTGGGAAAATAACTATCTAAACATTTTAGGAAGTTTTCTTACAGTGCGTAGAAACGAATAGCGGACTTGTTCTACCTGTTCATAAGATCCCTACTGCCATCTCCACGTCTTTTCATTACACTCCGAGTATTAAGAAATTGTGTATGCCATGCTTTTAACCCCTTAGTCTCAGGTGCCACTTTTTTATAAATACATTGACATTTACGTTGCACCATACGGACTCAAACACGGTATACTACAACACAGAATGTGCCTTCTGCTGAATAGATGCCATTTTGTGGACGGACATTGCAGGTGCCACACTATGGCTTTGAGAAAATTCGGGCTGTACTTTTGCAGCTTCTTGAAACCAAAGGACACGGCAGACCAGCAACAATAAATATTTTTCCTACTTTAAAAGTGACACACTTGTAAGGGTATTTCTGTGTTGACACCCTGCAGCTCTTTACACGAATTGGTGCCTTTATCTGACAGTTCTCCTATCATTCGATTCCCCTGTGAGACAGCTTTTGATTTTTAGAGTTTCATATGTTGGCAACCTAATTTCAACGTCATTTACTTATTCAGAAATCCAACACATTATTTCAGCAAAATAAAATATTGGTAAAGTTTCTGAAATTATATTCACCAGCTGCCGGAAATGTACACTGTGATATTGTTTTATAAACCATATCATGACGTAGGAGAAAGGCGATTTGTTGTAACATATTCCATATTCTTATAACTTTTCCCTACCCTTTACAAATAACTGAAAGTATTATTTATTTCCCTAGAATTTTCCAGCAGTCCGAGTTAAGACAACTATAACTGACAGGTTTGAATTTGGAAACCCGATGAATTCGTTACATTTCCTGCTAAGTTATGGTAAATTTTCCAAATGGTAGTTAAACAGAGTCATTTTATATGACAATGTGGTCGTTGCTGAATCAGGCTTGTTTTGTTTTTTTTTTTTTTTTTTTTTTTTTTTTTTTTTTTTTTTTTTTTTTTTTTTTTTTTTTTTTTTTTTTTTTTTTTTTTTTTTTTTTTTTTTTTTTTTTTTTTTTTTTTTTTTTTTTTTTTTTTTTTTTTTTTTTTTTTTTTTTTTTTTTTTTTTTTTTTTTTTTTTTTTTTAAAAAGATTAATTTGTTCCTACTGAGCAAGTTCAGTCAAAATCAATCAAATAATTTACTCAGTTTTACCATTTCTGCTAGTAATATTGTATAAATGCAATAACTGCGTTAAAATTTCGAGTTGTTGTTGCTTCCAAATAACTCCTTTGACACATTCCATGGATTGTTCACCATATCGGTGACACAGCAACCTTCAGCTTATGAACATCAACCAGTTCCACTGTCATAGTTTTTCTGTTTTTGTTTGATATAAAAAAACATAGGTGGAACACTGCACTTTCATAAAAATTTCATAGCTAATTTTAAAGTTATGTAACAGACCTACAGCAAGTTTTCACACTGCGTCTATTTATCGTCCACTACACTGTCAGTTTAGATGTCACATGCAATTTGTAGCCCTCTATCTTAAAAAACGTAACTTCTTTGATACAAAACTACGTGCAACCCTTTACAAGCGAAAGTATTTTCTTATTCACATTCAAAATTATTTTTGTTTAAGTTAGCGATATTTTTAATATTTAATTGATATAATAAATTTTTTCTGAAACTATGTAATTGTATATTCATAATACACATTACTTGTAAATACTTCAGCAAACTTGAACAAAGCTTAAAATCATCGGAAATTAAATAATATTTCATATTAAACTATAAACATTGAAGGTTATACGCAGTTAACAATAATTACAACCCGCAGTTTCGATAAATTGATATTATATGAAGAGTGCATTTCCGTGTATAACTTTATTGATTTATGCCCAAAAATGTATTTATATACAACACCAAATGTATGTTTTAAAAATACTTTTCAGTTTGTTATGACCGGATTTTATCTGGTAAGGTGTAAAAATGAAATATAACGGAATTATTTGGAAATTATAAGTTTTTGCACGGTATAGTATTGCAAATTTATTGGATGTAATTCACCGAACAGGTATCTGCTTCGCAATGTAGTATGTACAAAAAAAAATACTACATCAAGTCATGCACTATTATTGCACAACTGTTCCAAAAATCAAAGTTCAAATTTATTTGAAAATTGCTTTTAGTTTCTAATGGGGGCTGCGTATTTTCAACAATCCGTTAAATGGGATAATTGCCTGTGTAAGTCGACCGTGTATTGTACAGAAGGATAAAAAGACCGGCCTTCCTCCTAGATTAAATTCATACACTACGATATTAATGTATATGAATTGTTCCAATTTCACGCAACTTTAATAAGTTTAGCATCTACACAAAAATTTCCAGAAAATATTTCCAAACTGAATCTGTCAAGGAGTTGTTCTGTATCCTAAACTTTGTAGTAATGGCAAAGCACCCCGAGGTTTCTTTTACTGCTGTAATGTATGATTCTAGCTTAAATATTTAAAAATAAAAGACGAGTTTTTGTGTTTGCTTCATGAAACATAAATTTTAAACAAACAAAATAACACTTAATTCAAACTGGTAAACATTATTGGACTTATACGAGTTTCACACTTGTTTTGCTAGCTTAACAATCTAAATTTACATCAGTAATTTCAAAGAAAAATAAATTTAGAACACCCAGAGAAAAAACTACAATAAATTAAGTAATTTTTCTGGCTAGATCCCAACATAGGAGGCTGGATCGATTCGTCTTCATATATGTAATTCAAAGCCAGTTAATTTATATATATATATTTTTGCGTCTTAGGTATTTTTGCTTTTATTGCAAGGCTTTCGCGGCATTTGCTATTATGTTTCTAGCGTCTATTCTTTAGCCGCGTCTCATCCGCATCTTTGACAACGTTTCGACAGTCGTTTCAGCTGCCATCATTCCGCCGAAAACGCGATCGCCTCAATAGTAGTTTCCTCATGTGCCATCCTGAGGCCGAAGCTTCCATAACTCGCTGGGAGTTTGTAAAATCAAACGCACCCGACAGTCCAGTTTCAAATCATTGGAACGGTGGCGGGTCGCATGTAATGGTTTTATCTGGGCTCCGAACCCATATTTAAGGTTGTGGAGGGAGGTTGTTGCCATTAATAAAATTACGTACTTGTGTAAACGGCAAGGAAATTAAGCTCCTCTCCAGCTAGGCTCGCCGGGAGCAGGCCTGGTGAGTCTGTAAGGGGTAAGATGGGCCCTGACTTAAACCAAAAGGAGGCTGAGCTTGAGGATCTCAGTCGGGGGCAGGTAAGTGGGCGATATCCGGGGATGGGTGGCCCTTGGCTCTCTTGCTAGCTTCTGCCTTCCTTTGGAAGGCGTAGGGAGGCGCAGTTCTGCGTTCCGCCTTCCTTTGGTAGGTGACATGGAGGCGCAGTTCTGCGTTCCGCGAAAGGGTTCGTGCGGTTCCAACTGACTGTTAGCTAAAGTACACTGCGTGGTAGAGCGTGATCTCTCCCCACGCCCATGTGGGCCGGGCGCCGGGATGGCCTAGGTGAGTAACATTGTATGTAAGGTATGAGTGTAGCAGCTTTACACAGCAGTCTGGAAACTGCATATTGTAATGCTTGTAAATTAACCCTGCGTGGAATACTCTATCAAAACCCTTATGGGGCGGTAATTTCGCGGAAGTGATGTATATTTTCCTGGCTTAGAGAATAAGATAACATTCGCAATTTTCTACGGTTCGGGAAAGTGTGCTAGAGTTAAACTTGCATTAATGCACTCAGCAGTTGCTACAAGTGTGCTGTCGGGAAGCTGCTTAAGTGTTATTGCCTGTATTGTATCAAATCCAGGCACTTTCCTAGGCTTTAATTTGTGTATTATGCGGCGTATTTCTTCCGCATGTGTGGTTGTGGGATAGCTAGGGTGGACTGGGCAAGTCTGTAATTTATTTTTCTATAAACAACATTCGTGTGTTGGGGGTTGTTTGGTGCAGCATTAGGCTGGAAGACCTGCTCTAGGTGAGTGACGAAGACCTCTGCCTTACCCTGAGGCTTGTAGACTACGTCATTTTGTGTATTTAATGGAGAGATAATATCTCTTTTGATAAGAAATACCTTGGTGGTTTTCCTTCGTGAGTTGTTGTCTACCTTCAGGTGAGAAATCTTCTCGTCCCAAAGGCCGGCCTGCCAGAGATGTATTTCAGACCTAATACATTCTCTGAGTTCATTTATTAGTGTTTTTGTGTATTGCTGTCGGGTCCATGAATATTGCCTGCGGAGCCTATTTTTTTGTGTAATTAACTCCCTTATATGCTGTGGGAGTGTGTCATGTTTATATATTTAACTGTTTTCATAGGCACGAAGGTTTCAAGTCCCTCTTGAATGCACTTCGTGACCATACTAACTGCAGAGTTTATTTTCTTTGGTGTGTCAAGAGGAAGAGAGAACTGTGCTTCTTCCCCCAGAAACCCCTGGAAGCCTCGCCAGTTTGCTTTCTTGTAATAGCGTATTGTTTGTGTTTGGTTTTCTGTTTGAACTGGTTCAAACTCCGCGACCACTGGGTAATGGTCAGACGAGAGTTCGTGGTGAACACACAGCTCAAACGGGAATCTAAGGTCTTTTGTCAACACAATATTGAGCTAGGTTGCACCACCTACCCAAGATGAACTTATTTAGGCCTACCATTCGGGGTCAAGACTCGGAATAAGCAGGACACAGTAAGACACTGGACAGGCAGCCAAACCACACGTGGACCTGGCTCCGAATGATGTGCCAATTTTCCAACAATAATAATTATTGTTTGAGAGCAATAAAGGGCCGAGGCTCATAATTCTCTCCTAATAATTATTCAAAAGTGTGGTCCTGCGACCACAAATTAACATTAAAGAAGAGGATAAACACAAATTATATTCCAGAAGATTAAATAGAAGTATCCATATTAAAAAAAATGGTTAAAGAAACACAAATTCAAGTTGTCAACACACACACACACACACACACACACACATATATATATATATATATATATATATTTAAAATCTCCGTAACAAGTAACAACATTAACGTGATGAGACATGAGTATTAAATTCTTTATAACGTCACACCACTTACCAAAGAAGAAAAAAATATTTAAGTTATTTTTATATTTAGTTTAGTTACTAGAGAAAGTTTAGTTTGATAGCATAAAAGAACTGACAGATTGGCACCCCGAATACTTTATAGGTAGGTTAAAATACACTTTGCTGTTACATATTGTAATTAAAAAAAAAATCTAGAAAATTTTGTATTTAAAAAATAGTAAGTTAAAATCCTTGAAGATCATTTTAACACAATTTCTAGGCTAAGTCCAAAAAAAAAAAAAAAAAAAAGATCTCAGCGCGGCCGAAACATGCTGCATGGTGGAGAGGGTCAAAGGCGAGAAAGAGGGTAAAAAAGCTTTCCTGAAATTCAGACTTGGGCGTCACTCAGGTCCTCCTAGGACATATCTAGAGGTACAGCTGAGAAGAAAACTAGGCCATAACGTCAGCATACAACTAATCAGCTTGTTATCAGCTCACATCAAGGTTCCAGCATGGCCACATCAAGCCTGGCAGCGTGGACCGCTGTACAAATGATAAAAATAGCATGAGAAGAGAGAATAATGTAACGCAAATAGAACGCCGAACGATAAAAGCATAGTAAAAACTCACCCAAAGGTGGATTCAACAAAGTTTTCACATTTTCATGCGAAAAGTATGAACAGAAAGAAAAACACGTCAAGGTCGTCACATTATGTAGAGAAGAAAAGGAAGGACGGTCAACTCAGCATGTAGCAAGCGCTCGGAGGTCGATAGTATCGACAACTGTCGAACTCGTTTGCAGGTATAAAACTTACATGTTTAAAATTTATAAATAGTAATAATGAAAGTAATGCATTTATAAATTAATAAAACAATAATACTAGAATTTTCAGTATAACAATATATTATTAAGAGCTGATAAAACAAATAGCACAACATGTTGGTATATCCAACAAACATAGCAGCGGTTCTTGTAAAGTTCTCAAATATGTACACAGCTGCCACCTAGTGTAGCGCAAACCAAACAAAAAGAACACAAACTTGTATAGAGCCCTACCTTATAATGTGGGCAAACCAGCCATTTCATAAAAAAATTTTGAAACAAAATTTTAAAGTTACAATATTATAGTATTATATTGATATTCAACATTAAGAGATAAAAAAACCGTTGGAATAATTAAAAGGAGAAACGAGACTTTACCAAAATAAAATACCTTATTGAACTATTAGTAAAGCAAGCTAAGATAAAAATAAAATATAAAGGTAGTGCCAAGTGGCACAATATACAGTATTTCTGCTAATCTACCATGTTGATATGGGTCATGGGTGGGTTCTACGGGCGCATGTTTATAGTAATTATGTCGGTCTAAGTGATTGGCTAACATATCACCATTCCTATTCCTGGTCCTGCATTGCCACGAGGCGTGCTTGGCATTAAAGTCGCCCGCGGCAATAAAAAACTGAGGCTATGTAAGTAAGTGCGTTTAAGGCTGCGCTTCGGTAATAAAAATTACGCCCGCTTGCTTACTTTACTTTCGGTTGGCCTGCTTGTTATGTATCCACAGACTTGGCGATTCTCTTCCACTTTCTTCGGTGTAGTCCACACACTTCAACTGTCTTCAACTGTTGTTAGCTGCTGGTCGCTCGTGGGCACGTCTGCTCTGCTCGGCGTCCACTTGCAAACTCGCCTTATATTCGCATCACGCCCCATTGCAGGGTGTGTTGGTGGCAGGGGTGGAGGGAACGCTGGACAGGGCACAGATGACGACTCGCATCGCCTGCACCCAGTGTCCACCGGTGGATGTTGTTTCTAGGTGGGGACGGGCCGACCCCAAAACCCCCAAATCGGGAAAGATTCTTAAAAATTGAACAAAATATGAGCACCTCTATTCATGGAAAACTTGAAGAAACCAAGTGTCGAGCACTGACTCACCACGATTGGCCAACACCACTAGCTAAATAGAAGGAAGCCTGCATACGATTGGCTGAACAGTGCATCTAATCAGGGCACTGGCTCAAATAATCAGAACACAGAACAACAGAGACTATCTTATGAACAGACTATCCCAGTCTGGTCCTATATTCTACCTGATGATGGCAGCTGTAACAAATGTCAAAACATTGTCATAGAAATAACATGCAATGCTACTCAAGCTCAGATATATTAATGGATTTTTTTTACTTTTGCTGTTTCCAGAACTTAGTGGCTAGATTAAATTTCTTCTTGTTAGTACAATTTTAATCGGGAGTGATCTGTACACTTTCGTGCAATTATTTATTATTTTCTCTGTGTTTCAACTTGCAGGACATTTATTGTTTGGAATACTTAGTATGTAAATTTCTTTATTTAGCGCTTACGTATGTGTGTGAGTGTATATATATATATATATATATATATATATATATATATATATATATATATATATATATATAGACACAGACACATGTGCATATATTTCCCAGCCCACCATATGTCCCTAGTCGACCAGACGTAACAGTAATTTTATTTCAAGCGGTTTCGAACAATTTAAATTGACTGCTGAAGCAACTGTCAAGAAACTTCTAATCATGGAGCAAAGGCGTAACGAACTAAAATTGTTTCGAAAACTGAGATGTAAGCTGTTAATTTTGTGTATATATGTATGATTTACAGCATAACTCTGTTTGCTATACTTAATATTTTTAGAGCATAATTCTCTTCTCCTTCAGCTTCCATACCTGAGGTTGGGTTTGCTGCAGCATGCCACCCCAATCTTCGTTCTGCTTTTTTTTTTTATCAACGTTGATTAGCCCCCCCCCCCCTTTTTTTTATTAAAATGAAAATACGGCTAATCCTGTTTGATGAATTGGCAAATTCTCCAGCTGACTTTTATTTGATTAATTTGTTTTATGTATAGTAATATAATGCACTGATTTGCCTTCTGGGTAGTGTAAAATTACATAAAATTCTATCCCTCTTGTTTCAGCAAACACTGACTGCCTGGAGCACTGTTTTCTACATAGCTGGAGGAGTAAAGATAATTCCTTTCTTCATCTTTCTGTTCTTCGGCTCAGCAGATGAGCAACCGTGGAACAGGATTCGGCAGGAAGAAGGAGAAAACAGAGCCTCACCTTTCGTTGTTGACCCCGAAGTGCAGTTACAAACTAACTGAGATTCCATGTGATGTACTAGTGATCGAGTGAACCTGTTGATAAAGTAACTGGGCACACAATCGTAGAACATTCATCAGCATTTAAGATTTGCCACTGAATCAATGTTAGTGTCATAAGGTATCTGAATTTGATCTGAAGGCTATTTATATTGCTACATTACGTTCTTGAATGGATTTAGTTCTGATTGACTATAGTTGAGGGTGAGCTTGTTACCACTGGTTTTAGTAAGAACAAGCAAGACTACCTGCAATACCTAGTTAGATATCTAGTCATCACTTCTTTGTTACAAGCAGCAAAATTAAGGAAAAAGTCATCCTATTTCCGAAAGAAAGAAGGCAATGAGATATTTTTATTTTTGTGTGAATGTTTAGGTGTGTATCTGTGTGTATGTGTACTGCTCAAAAAAAACTTTTGACCATGTAAACAGAATTTTTTAAAACCCATTACACATTAAAATACAATTCAGGAACGACATGTATTTCGACTATGTCTAACACTTATTTTTAAAATGGTGGCCAGATCATTATTGTTTTATTCTGTGTCATACGTCACAAAAATTGTGAACTATTCATACCAAGTATTACATGTTATATAATTTATTACCTAAGTATTGAAATTAAATTGGTATACTATTTAGGTCCACCATTTTGGAAGAGACCATGACACGGATATTTCAAGAACTAGTGGACTGATTGCAATATACGGTATATGTATATATATAATAGACAATATTATATATATATACACATATGTTTAGATAGTTCCTTATACAAATTTCGTCATTCTGTACCTATTGTAACATATTATAAGTAAAGATTTTTGGTGATAATTCGTTATCTACAACTGCCCTTACGATTGCAACTAAACTTATTATTTCGACTGTTCTACATCAAATATTTAATTTCGGCATGGTATGTTAAGTAGTACCGCTTGTTTTAACAAAAGTATCACACGAATTATGGTAAATGTATATTTCAAGGGCATCTTAGCAATTGTAACAAAAATATTTTGATATTTCACTCTCCAAACTTTGATATAGCTTACGTAGGGTTATTGTTGTCCGATATTTTAGATAACATCATTAAGCATTTAATTTTATACTTCGTAATCTACTGAACCAATTGCATAACATTTTATACTTGACGAACTGTCATACAGTCATCGACTTTAAGTAGTATTGATTTTGTTGGTCAGCCACTTTGGACCTTATTCAAAGTCGTGACTTCTGTGGGATTATCCTCGGACTGTTTTTTTGCTGCATTTATGCGGAATAGCGCTAGTACAAGGATCATCTTGTGTTAGTCCGGTCAAATTTTTTGTCCGGATAAAGGGTAGCTTTAATGACGGATTGAGTCGAAAATAAACATTTGGATCATTAAAATATAAGACGTCGTTTATGTTATATATGCTGGTTATGAAATATTACGAATATTTCAAATACAAAACACATTATAAGCCTACGTTGATAATTGATTTAGTCGTAAGCACGAGTTATTTAATTTAAAATAGTAAATTCAAACTTTATTAGCAAAAACCCGTATTGAGTGTTGTACCGTGTAAGACAATTAAATACCACAATAAAATTTTGTTAGGCCTAAGAAGATTGCTACACGCATCAAAAAAAGTATTGCATCACCTAGTGGAATGACTGGAAGTGATCGGTTGTCGTACGCCCTCCGTCTAATAGGCCTTGCTCATGTATGGTTGTTTACATCTTTGGGCAAGTTTACTGACATCTAGAAACAGTCAAAGGAACTGTGTTCTTGACGTAATATAACCATTCAGCGTCAGTGTTCAACCGATCTTGGAACCGAGGTGTTGCAATACTTTTTTGATGTGTGTACAAGCAACACAAACCGTACATATTCAATTTAAGTAAAGTATTTGCAAATATTATAACATGTATTTATATACTAGTAAATACGTGTGGCTTGGTAGCTCAGTGATAACGTTTTGGTCTGTGTCCTGAGTACGAACTCGTCCGGGATGTTGTGATATGAACCGTGTGCTAACGAAACACGTATCGTAAACAGTGAGTACGGACCCTTTTGAGGAGCGTGTTTCGTTATGTTTCTGCTGATCCGCGGGGATAACGAATCCATATTACGTCAATATTTAAGACAGGTAATGTACACAATTGTAGTGCTAGTATTTAACTAATGGGTGTTGAAAACGTGATTTCTCATTATGGTTTCTGTCTCTTTGCTACTATATTTTGACTCATGGAGATTTCCGTGGTAATAAAATATATAATTTTTTTTACATACGTATATGCTGATAGTTTAGTTTAAAAAAATTTTGTAGTGTCGGTCACAGATATTATTATTCCTTATAACGATTCGCGTCTCATTACTATGATTATTGAGCTAGTGAAGAATTTTGGTTTAGTAAGGAACATTTATTTACAAGTCCACAGATTGTTCGCATTGAAAATATAGTGTTTGCGATGAAAAGGTTCATTCGTGTGGTATGATCTTTCTGCTCTTGAGAGCAGGTGAGGGAATCTTTGCACGCCTGAAAGCTCCCGATCCCGAAGAAATAGTCCCCGAATATTTCAGAACACTCACCGAGGCAACAGCTGTTTATAAAATTAGTGGCGGACTGAATCGTTTGTTTACTTTATTTGTATGTTGGCTTCTCGTCAATTTTGAGTTGTGGAATACATGCCACGTTTGGTTGTGAAAACATATGTATGCTATATAGGGCGTATTGAACACGTGAAACGATATTGTAAGTAGAACATGTGTTGAAAAAGTTTCATTCTGACTTGCTATTTGCCCGATAACTTAATACGTTCTTGATTTATAGCTTGTGTTTTTTAATTGAGCTCGCATAGGATCATGAGCCTGCACTGAAAATAACAATGTTATGAAAGCATAATTTCTGTACGAATGGTCAAATAAATTCCTTTTGTGTACGAATTCGTACGCATTTCGATTTAGGAAAAAGGTCACTTTTCAGCTTTGTTAATTTCCAGTAAGTGCTTTTACAATTTCGGTATTTTCCGTTGGTATCGTTTGTCTGTTAAATTTCCGTTAACTATTTTTGTAATAAACAAATTAATAATGGAAATGTGTTTAACAATCTCAAAATAACCCTCACAGAGGTCTGGCAGATTGCAGTTCAAACACAAGATTTTTGCATGTTAAATCGTCTGTTAATCCTCTTTACCAAATTTTAAATACTTAACAGAGGTTAGATACTTAGATTGAAAATTTGAATGTTTTGTATGTGTATGTATAGTTACTAGATAAGAGTCTTGAATGACTCATTGAAACACACAATGAAAGAATTTTAAAATATTGCTCGCCATAAAAAGTAATTAACTTCTTGGACACTGGAATATACCATAAAAATAGCCTGCCAACCTAATTGCAATAAACAGAACAGTTTCAAATTAGAAACTGCATATTATAAGTCCTGTGTGTCATTAAGTCATACCTTCACGTTTTCGATATTGTTACCCAACCAGAGCTCTTAAATCAATCTAGTACTGTAGAATAGGTTTTAATCGCCAAGTTAAAGGTACATACACTAGTGTATGCTTATACATAGCATATGAATAAACATTTTTACAATTGAAATAATTCTTTTATAATTTGTAATGACCAGCATAGGCTATATGAATTTGTGGTAATAAGACAGAACGTATATATAGTTGCGATACAAATTTTGTGCATGAATGAATTTTTATAATATGTTACTTTTGCAGGTCTACATTTTAATTGAATGTAAAATCCATTAGCTTTATTGTTGAAAATTGACTAGAGTTTCTCCATGAAAGAAAAAAAAACACTTCTTGACAACACAATCCTGTTTTTACTCTGCCATTCGATAACTCTACTTGCAGAGAAAAAATAAAATGCAGTGTGACGTTACACCATCTCCCCCTTCCTTTTTCACATTTTTCCAATTTATTGCTGTCAAACTCATTCTCATGCTTCTATATAAGTAAACTCCCTCAAAATATACTACAGCTTTTCAGTGCAACAACAAACATGGTGACAATACAAAGAAAAGTGCCGATATAGCATTTGTAGTACATAAAATGTTTTTCTAAGGTTAAGCAACGACCCTCAACGATGTAATTAAGAGTCAGAGTATGTTTATAAGTATTTGATTTAATTTATTATGTTTTTTTCGTAAATGATAAAAATAGATTATGTGTAAATTTTCGACTTTTTATCGCCTGTACATGATTTAAATGAGCGTTTTATATGCGGACTACCTTTGATGTAACATAGTGTCTGTTGATTATTATTTATATTGTTGTATTTGGAAATAACTCTTGTTTTGGTTGTTCTCTGTGGCGTGTCAATATAAAAGTTGTGTGTTTTAGTAGTTTAATAAAATAGTGCTAATTGATGCTAAACAATAAAATTTTCTTATGGTCCTCCTACTTGAAGATATCGTCACGTGTAATTACCGGGTATACATTTGCACTGCTTATTTTCAATGGAAAATTGTTATACTGAGTCTTGTCTCTCTGGTTGTTAGTGAAAAACTTTACTATCGTGTCAAATATACTAACAAACGTTATTTCAGTAGTGAATTAATATAGTTTAGATTTTCCTTGAAAATGAATGAGGACAAAGTTGAAGTATTGACAAGGCGGCTGCAACGGGTAGAGAATCGCTTACTGAGAACTGCATCTTTGGCCGAGGCAGTGGTAAACGATTCATCTAAAAAACAATTGGTTCGTGCTACATTTCGGGACATGTCAGATTTACGAACGGCATTTGAAGATGATCATTTGTTCTTAGGTCTGCTGATGAAAGATAGTAATGAATTTGATACAAATGAGCACAGCAAACGATTAGATGATTTTGATGATACATATTACAAGGTTATGAGTGTCTAGATATCATCCAAGAAGAGACTACTAAAAATGAGAAGACAGTCACCGTGGTACCTTGTGAAGAAACGAGGGTGTCTCTTCCTAGGATTAATCTTCGTCATTTTCAGGAAAACCAACTGAATGGATAAACTTCTCCAATCTATTTTCTACGCTAGTGGTGAGTAATGAGCATTTAAGTAATGTAGAAAAATTGTCATACCTCAAGTCTTCGTTGTCAGCCGAACCAGTATCATTAATCCATGCTTTGCCATTGACTGCAGAGAATTTCAGTGTAGCCTGGCAGTTACTTGACAAGAAATACAACAACATACGTTGGATAGTGTCACATCACATTGACTCAATTTCGCAAACACCAAAGATTTCTCTGTCAAACCCTGCCACAATATTTACATTTGTGTCAATATTGACTGAGCATGTGGCAGCCCTGCAATCACTGAAATTAAACTTTGAAGCTTGGGACTCTTTGTTATTACACCTTTTAGAAAGGAAGTTCGATGACAAGTTGCGACAACAGTGGGAATTACGTATTAGTAATGAGGAAAATACATTGCTAACTTTCAGCCAATTTTTATCATTCTTGGAGGCTCATCGTCGAGCTTCAGAATGCATGTCCATGCCTGGTACCTCAAGATTGGGGGGTCCCACCAAGCCACCGCAGTCTCTTATGCGATCTCAGGGTCGTCACACTTCGTTATTCATTGGAAGCTCAAGTAATGTAATTCAGAAGTATAGCTTGTGTAACAGTGAACATAAATTGCACAAGTGTTCACAGTTTTTGGCCCTTCCAGAGACAGAGCGATATCAGGTTGTGTGGGATTTGAAGCTTTGCTTGAACTGTCTAGGATCGAATCATCAGGCAAAGCAATGCCCATCTAAAGTCAATTGTTCATCATGTCAGGCCAGACACCATTCTTTACTTCATTTTTACTATTATGTGAATGATGATTTGATTCAAGGTAATTCCCATACATAATTCACCCACTTTAATAAGTGAAAGCCGAACCTCGTTTGTTACCCTTGTAACTGCCCAGAATCTTGCAGTACATGATCCTCAAAGTGTGTTATTGTCCACAGCTATGGTGGCTGTGCAAGATGCATTTGGTGCCTACCACACTGTTTGAGCACTACTTGACTCAGCCAGCCAATCAGGTTTCATAACAGAGGGCTGTGTTCAGCGCTTAGCTCTAGCTCGTAGAAAAGCACGCCTTCCTATTCATGGGCTTTTAGAGACATCACTCCATCCAGCAAAGGGAGTAATTCAAAGTGGCATATGACCAGTGGGAAAACAAACCCCACACCTGCCACTAACAGCATAAGTTTTGCCAAACATAACAGGAGAATTACCACCGGTTCCAGTGTCTGCTATAAATTGGGAACATATAGCACATCTACAATTGGCTGACCCTTTATTCGCTACTCCTGCACCTATTGAGATACTAATAGGGGCAGACCTATTTCCATACATTCTTACAAGCAATAAAATTGTTAAAGATGTTTACACTCCAGTGGCACTGAATACTATTTTTGGTTGGGTATTGATGGGCCAGACTAAGAAAATACATCAGACATCATCAGAATCTGCAGTCGCATTGTTTGTATCCAGTGCACATCAACCATCATTACAGACATTGGTAGAGAGGGTCTGGGAAGTGGATCATAGCCCTTCAAAAAGTTTTATCTCTCCAGAAGATAACTTGTGTGAATCGATTTTTGAGGCAACCCATCGTCGACAACAGTCCGGTCGTTACATTGTGTCTTTGCCCTTTCGCCACCTAAAGCCTGAGTTGGGAGAATCAGGACATATGCAGTGAGATGCTTAGAAAGCTTGGTACGAAGCCTGCGTAAGCAACCACAATTGCGTGCAGAGTATGTAGCCTTCATTGAAGACTATTTGAAGTGTGGTCACATGACACAAATAGAGAAGCCACTTGAAGACTTTAAAAATTCGTATTATCTGCCTCACCATGGAGTCGTCAAGAGTGAAAGTACAACCACCAAACTTCTGGTTGTTTTTAATGCTTCAGCAAAAACACAGCATGGGGTCAGTCTCAATGACGTGTTGCTAACAGGACCTAAACTTCAGACAAATATTAGTGAAATCTTACTACAGTTTAGAATTCCCGCAGTAGTGTTCACCGCTGACATCAAGCAGATGTATAGGCAAATACTGGTTGAACCTGAACATCAACATTATCAGAGAATAGTATGTCGCTCGTCTCCCGATGAGCCGATAAGGGATTATCGCTTACACACAGTGACATATGGACTGTCCTCGGCTCCCTACCTAGCAATCCGCACCCTCAAACAACTAGCCAAAGATGAGCAACATAATTTCCTTAATGCAGCTCACATCTTAAAAACAAATATTTACGTCGATGATGTTGTTACAGGAGCAACGGGTGTAACTGAGGCCATTGCATTGCGAAAAGAGTTGATAGCACTGCTGACGGCAGGTAGATTTCAACTCAGGAAGTTTTCCAGTACTCATACCGAAGTATTAACAGGACTATCCCCAGAAGAACTGCATCACTCACAGTTTTTGACCTTCGATAAAGACAATCCTGCTGTCACTAAGGTGCTTGGTTTGCGTTGGAGCACTACTTCGGATTGATTTTCATACCATATCATTACAACAAGTGCAAGTACAACAAAGCGTACTGTTCTTTCAGACATTGCCAGAATTTTCGACCCTCTAGGATGGTTGACACCTGTTCTTCTGTTTGCTAAAGCACTTATGCAACAGCTGTGGCTTGCTGGAACTGGCTGGGATGATGAACTCCCTCCTAACACACTGCATATGTGGGAAACATTAAAAAAAGAGTTGCCATTATTTTCACAGCTACAATTGCCTCGTGGCATTCCAAATGTTCTGCAAACTGCTAATGAGTTGCATGGTTTCTGTGACAGCTCGGAAGTCGGATATGCCGCTGTGGTATACCTCAAACCAGTATACCTAGATGGGTGCACTAAAGTGACACTACTCATGGGGAAATCTAGGGTAGCACCAGTCAACGTGTGTGACACAGACGGTCAGTACAAATACCGCCGACTTTTAACACCAAACCGCATTTTCGTAACATATTAATATTTCCCAGGAGTGAATTTTTCGATTTCGCAAAGCCTATACATGGGTGAAATAAGAGAACCAAAAAAAAATTACTCTCGTGATGACTTAGTCCTTGGTTCGAAGCTTGGAAACCATATAAGTTTATTACTTTTTTATCACCGATTATAGTCGCTGTTTTAAAATATATATACTTATTACGAATATTAAATTACCTTTCACATTATAGATACTAGAAGGCGAAGACCCGTATGTAGAGCTATGTAAAATGTTGTCAAAACGATATTTCGCCTGCTGGGGAAACGTCCTGTTGTACGTCATGACGTATAAATCCCTTGTACCAACAACAAATTACATTATACTTTTGGTTCCGATTATCTACCCCTCTACTGTAATGTTTGTTGGTCCCTACAATGTAAAGACATATTAGCATCTTGTCGAACCATACATACTAACACCCGAGTTCTTTCTCCCGTCACTGTAACTTTAACCTTGCTGTTATTGTGTCCTGAATAATAAAATTTACTATCGGGAAGCCTACAGCTCTCAGTAAAAGATGTCGAGCCATGTCACCGTTTCAGAACTATTCCTCTCGCATTTGTATGTATCAGTATTCAAACTAATACCTGCCAGCTCACGGAGTCTCAAGATAAATAATGCCAGTTCGATGATTTCCTTACCATCACGGCTAACTATTACAGACGTCGCTATCGAATAAAGTCCTGACCAAGAAATATTTGTTTGGTTACTAAGAAAACAACTTCTATATGCGTGTTTTTTGTGTTTTTTTTTTTAAATATTATATTACGTAATTATTCCGAACTACAATACATACAGGATGCTTTATAAAATGCGATTAATATTTTTTTTCGTGAGGCAAGCTCTTAATCATTTTTAACAAAAAAAAAAATGTCTGTAATTCAGTACCGCGCGCATCCAGTACATTAATAAAAAGTTCGTGAAAAACAGGACCTAAAACGTGTACATACGTCTGACTGTATGAAACCTCTGTTTTTAAGTCAGACGCTATGAGTTCTGGTAAAATGTACATAGTGTGTACGCAATTATTTAATAGTGAGGGTAAATAATCAGTCGTACGAGGTGCCACTTTCAGTTACTGTTTGTCGCTCGAGTACAATCTCTGTACGCACAGCCTACTTCTAGTACTTATTAAGTGAGCTACGTTGAGCTCGTCGTGCTATTTAGCTAGTGAATAGTGTATAAATCAAGATTTTAGGTTGCTGAAGTGCAACTACTGCAGTGCCTAGTTCGCTCGTCGTGACAATCTGGCTATAGGCACACGAAGATCTGTAAGGGTAAAGTAGTACGTGTATCTTAGAAAAAGCTACATGAGCAATCGCTGGAACCTTCTCGGTCATCCTGCTCCAGGACGCCATCAACCCGCCCTAAATTCGTAGTAGGGTCTGGTATGGCAACAAAGTTCGGATTCGTCGATGCGGAAACTGCATTCCATGAGAATGTGAAGACTTACGAGTTTGAGATTGATACCACCAATGTGAATACCTGACTTATATGTACGTATGGAAACATCATAGGATACAACCGTTAAAAAATAAAGCGAATAACTGCGGAGCCCTTAAATTTTTGCTGGAATGCGATTATGTGAAGCCAGGACCAATCGATGCCATCGATGGAGGGTGTGGGAACATGTATGGGGACATGTTTGCAGGGTGTGGGGACATGTGTAGGAACATGTTTGGGGACATGTATGAAGCATGCAGATACAAGTGCGGAGCATATGAAACATGTGCGGAGCATACAGTTTTATGTGCGGAGCATGTGAAACATGTGCGGAGCATGCAGTTTTATGTGAGGTGCATGTAGTTCTATGTGAGGTGACTGCAGTATTTTGTGAGGTTCCTGTAGTTATATGTGAGGTGCCTGTAGTATTTATGTGAGGTGCCTGCAGTTATATGTGAGGTGACTGCAGTATTTTGTGAGGTGCATGCAGTTTTATGTGAGGTGCCTGCAGTTTTATGTGAGGTGCCTGCAGTTTTATGTGAGGTGCCTGCAGTTTTATGTGCGGTTCCTGCAGTTTTATGTGAGGTCCAGTACTTTTTTACGTGGGGTTCCTGTATTACTATGTGTGGAGAGTGTGCTAATATGTGTGGGACATGTGGAGAGTGCATGGAGCCATGCACAACATTAGTGATATTTGTGTAGAGGGCGTAGTTTTGTGTGGGGAATGTACAGTCTTGTGTGGAGCCTGTGCATGGTACTATGTGTGAGTTTGCAGAGATGTGTGAGGTGCCTGCAGTGCTCTGTGAGGTGCCTGCAGTGCTATATTATATGCTTACTTAGTCGTGTGAAGAACAAGCATAGTTGTGTAAGGAGTGTACATAGGTGTGTGAGGGGATGGTTGTTAAGAGAGTAGATACGTGGGTGTGTAGGGTGTAGGGACATGTGTGGGGATATGTTTGAAGAGTGTGGGGACATGTAGTGAGTGCGAGGAGTCATTCACATAATAAGTAAATGAGTGCTGAGCCGATTGCGGAGCGGGCGTAGTTACGTGCGGAGCGAGCATAGTTGTGTGCGGAGCGAGAATAGTTGTGTGCGGAGCGAGTATAGTTGTGTGCGGAGCGGGCATAGTTGTGTGCGGAGCGGGCGTATTTGTGTGCGGAGCGAACATAGATGTATGTGAAGCGGGCATATTTGTGTGCAGAACAGGTGTATTTGTGTGCGGAGTGGGCGTATTTAAGCGTATTCAGTTGGTTGAGTGGCCGGATTTGGTGCGGGGGATGGGGAGGGGGAAGAGGGGGAGGGGGGTGTTCTGGGTTCGATTCCCAGGTCTGGTTGGGTGTAAATTTGTGTTTGTCCATTTGAGTCTCAAAATTTGTCACTATACAAATTGTCTCACAAATAGTACTGGGGTCACTCAAATTAAGTCACATTAAAGGGGGGAATGGTTGGTGCAGCGGCGATGCGGAAACTTTGTGTAAAAAAAAAATAGGGCTAAGATGCGTGGAAGCTAAGTGTGGGGACAGTGGTTCGAAACTTATTACTTCCCGATATTTTCTTTTCAAAATAATTTCGTGTATACGTCCTTTATTCAAAAGTTATTTGATAATTAAGTTCAGTGTTAATTATGAAATACACTGAACATTTAAATTTATTTTTTTCCTTGTTGAAAGTAGGCTACAGCTACAAGGCTAGCCTTGTAATTTTACAAACATATACTTTTTAGTTTATTACAAGGACAACCATTGTAGTTTTACAAGGAATTTATTTGGCAATTGGGTTTCCAAGGATTTTCCTTGTAAAAGTACAAACAATTTTTTACAGTGCAGAAAAGCATTCAAGACGTCGAATATTCCTGTTTATAATGTACATGAAATCGAAAACGCTGCTGAGAAAAATATACAGAATATATGTAAAGAGGAAGAAGAAATGGTTTTGAAAGGGTCGGGCTGGACCCTGGATTCGGTGAATAATCTGGAACTGAGAACAAGTGTGTTGAGGTCGCTTAATAAATAAATACCTTGTCTGTATGTATCAGTAGATAACTATAATTTAAACAACTGCAACTTAATTTGTAAACCTGGATGTTATTTATAAAACTGTGTAAAAAAATTACGAATACATCCTACTTTAAAGGTAGTTACCCAGCGAGTTAAGATGGGAACTTGGAAACTATAATAATGAGTGTTTTATCGATACGTACAAAGTTGTACTAAGTGTGTAGCTAATGTGATGATTTTCCGTTTTTATAACGCTGAAATATGGCTACGTTTATTAATGGGAATAAAATACTGTATAAATGTATTAAATCTGGAATTTATTTTAGTAAAAATATCATTTAAAGTGTAAAAACAAGAAGAAAAATAAATAATTATTGTATTACCAGTGTAAAGCATGTTCAGCTGGGTTAAACCAGCAAAGCTTAAAGTAAAATTTGTATGTTTGCAAAGTGACTTAGCTGAAAGTTCACGAAATACTAAAACCAGTCTGGGTAGGAGGAGGGTTGAGATAAGTAGGTGAAGAACGTTTATTTGTACTGCTGGTGCTATAGTGAAAGGCTTATGTATGCTTGATATGGTTTTACTGGGTAAATTTGATGTGGTGTAAATGTTACTGATAGGTTGATGTGGTTTGTGCATTTGAATGGTCTGTGAAAACGAAAGAGATCTGCGAGGTTGATTAACTCTGTCACTGGTAGTGTCTGGAACATAATTAATGTTACAGTGATAGGATAAATCGAGGATGTATTGAAACAGTAGATTAATGCAGATAGAACAAAAAAATACTCTACATCCAAAGTTTTGGAAGATGGAGTCTGTTACCTATACTGAATCATTCAAAGTGCTGATACTGAAAGTCACCTAAGGAGTTTCGCCGTGCTACAACACCAATATGTTGTAACATCTCAGGAATGTGACGACTAATATGATAGGGGAGTGAGGGGGAAGTTCAAAGGTTAGTATTGCACCATACTGCGACACATGTATGCGCTGACTCGACGAGGATGGGGAGGCGGTACAGGATGGTATCATGGTATGGAGGGGAGGAGTGTCACGTGAACAGCATGTATGTGGTGACTTGGGAAGAAAGGAGAAGGCCAAAAAAGGTTGGCGATGATGAAGCGAGGGGGAGGTGTCTGGCAGTGACTTGAGCATAATGTATGGTGGGGTACTAAGGAAGCCTCGTCTAGGCATATAGTGTTGGTTATTTTTTAATTTAATTAAAAAAAAAAATATTTTCTGTATGAGGTGTGAGTGGGGTAAGGAAGGAATGCGAATAAGAAGAATTTTCGGAAAACTCGGAGCAAACCTCTATAGCCTACTTTATTTTATTGGATTTATTCGAAATCGTTCGAGAATAGATAGTGGGTGCGGTGGGGGAGATCGCCTAGGTGTGGTATAGTTATTTACTTAAATTAATTTATTTTAAATATTGTTTTTACATTATGAAGTGATAGGAATGCAAAATCTAAAAACATTCGGAAGACTCCAAAAAAACCCTTCAAAAAGGATGCCTACATTTAAGTGAAATAATTGACAGCAGGTATCATGGACAAGATGGATGTCGGAAAAATGATTGCTGATGGGAAATATTGCTCATTCAGGCTGCTTTTTGCTTCGTATTCAGCCTCCTCCAGCCTGATTGAGCAATACGGAATTTTTTAGTATTGGTTTATTTTTCTGGGAAAATGATGAGGGAAATTCGGAAAATTTTGAGGGAAAAAACGGAAATTTTAATGGTTTTGAGGTAAGAAAGGAAAGTTTTGAGGTAAAAACGGGAAAAATTACGCCATCCAAGATGGCGGCCGTGACGTCATCATCGAACCCGACAATCCGATCCCAGGCCCCATATCCCAAACTCCCACAATATATATATATATATATATATATATATATATATATATATATATATATATATATATATATATATATATATATATATATATATATATATATATATATATATATATACACAACTTCGGTCATTAATTAGTAACATTTTGAAAATGGCGGCGATTATTATCTTTATTATAGAAACACGTCTCAAAAACAATTCTCCCCAATTTTATCGAAGTGCGGGTACGCGTCTCAGTAAGCTGACTTATCTATTGTATATTTCGTTTATCATTTGTCTAAATGTTGTTTAATATTCCTAGGTGTACGTAAACAATTTAACTTTCAGGGCTAATTTGCACCCTCTTTGAGGAAAGTAGGCTTATCAGTTATGCTGGTAACTTCTTGTTACTTTTAAACCAAGTGTTTCACACGTGTAGCATGTATCAATTTGGAATTTTTCAAAGAATAGCTCAATATTACACTTAAAAACTTTTCGATATAAACTATATAATATGGTTGTATTTGGATAAAATATGATTAACTTCCACGTCATTAGTACGTTCACATTAGGACTAAAATATTGGAAGCTGTCGCTGCGAAGTGATTCATAAACAATTTTGAATCTCCCGTACTATGCTCAATGGTCTAGCATTCTAGGGCTAGAACGTCTTATTTTGTGTTTAGGAATTGGATACGACCATCACTGATGACATACGCGATTAAAATTATTTTTTTTTTAACATACCTTACCATTACTTGTGAACTGTGGCCGAAGGGGGCCGATCCCCCGTGGCTCAGTTGGTTGAGCGGCCGGCTTTGGTGCGGGGGGGTTCTGGATTCGATTCCCAGGTCTGGCTGGGTGTAAATTTGGGTTTGTCCATTTGGTCACAAAAATTGTCACTATACGAACTGTCTCACGCAAAGTACTGGGGTCACTCGAATTCGGTCACATTAAAGGGGGGAATGTTTGGTGCAGTGTTGATGCGGAAGCTTCCGCATCGCTACTGCACCAAACATTTTATATAATAAAAAAAAAAGAAA
This sequence comes from Medauroidea extradentata, assembly GCA_003012365.1. Lineage (NCBI taxonomy): Eukaryota > Metazoa > Arthropoda > Insecta > Phasmatodea > Phasmatidae > Medauroidea > Medauroidea extradentata. The sequence continues at coordinate 112,849 of PNEQ01003327.1, forward strand.
AAGAAAATAAAAAAAATGGTGAGATTATTCGCCTCCCACCAAGGCGATCCGTGTTCGATTCCTAGCGGGGTCGGTCCCCGGATTTTCGCATGTGGGAACCGTGCCGGACGATGCCGTTTGTCGGCGGGTTTTCTCGAGGATCTCCCGTTTCCCCCGTCCATTCATTCCGGTAATGATCCATACTCACCTCCATGTCCTCGATGTTAAGCGCTGACCAAAATCTCTGGCTCACTCACTCTTTGTGAACTGCTATTCAGCCAGTAAACATATGATAGTTCCATACTATTTCCATGTTCGGTCAACGGTTTTTTTACCTGTGTGTAAATACTTTTTATCACGTTCATCAAGCTTAACTTATGTGCACCTTGTTCGTTCTTGGTTTTGAATGTCACAAATACTTGGTACATTGCTTCCTGCTTTTTATATATATATATATATTTTTTTTCTCGTTCGTGCTTTTGTTTTGGCGTTTGTAAAACGGTTATATATATTTACCAAACGTGAAATATATTATTTTACAGATAATTGTAGCTCTACGTAAATTTAAAAAGTTTCGTACTTGTATTCATTTTCATTTTGTCGGTGCTTCACAACATTTATTTTCCAAATAGGCATGCTGTGTTGGCACACTCTAGCAGCTTTGATAACTTCCTACTTGCACGTAACATATTTTTTAACTGTTTCATCGCTATTATTCGGTTCTAAGTTGAAAAGTGTGTTACCCCGCTTCACGAAAAGTATTTTTTCTCTGCCGAGAACTAACAAGAACATATCAGCTACTAATGCCACCACATTTATATGAGTGCCACCAACTTACACTACGTAAATATGTATCCAACGGAAACAATTTTATCTTCAGTTACTACCCATTTGAGAAAACATTTAAGGCTTTGCAATGGCATGAATTTGCGAAACCCCCCATATGTTGTAGTTGAGATTATACAGAAATCTCTATTTCTTTGTACTTTGTACTATAGTAAATAAACTTGTAATGTGTTTCTTTATTTTTTATGAAACAGTAGTTCCACCTGTATCCACTGCAATACCACTTCCAACTCATTTCCGCCAAATGTGCACATGAGTGGTTTCCAAAATAGGCGATTCAACTATTCTTATGTAAAAGTGGCGCTTATTCATATTGTTAATGGCATCTGTATCCACTTACGTAAGTATTAGGCCCACCTGTACAGTATTCACTAATTACCCGCCATATAAAGTCAAGACAATTTGAATACGCTGTTCTCCAATACAACCAATACGTTCTCAAAATATGTGTATAATATTACTCAGAATGATATTGGCCAGCTACCGATTGGAATGGCTATCGCGATCACCGACAGTCCGTCACGTCTGTAGCTAGTGGAAGTTCACACAAGATGAAAACAGCATGTGGCGGGTTGAGGATTTTGACGACTGCCAATCTATATCTAACGCTACCAATGGGTTTACTTCTCGGATGGCACGCCCAATTTAAGGGGGCGTTTGACGAAAATGTTTTAAAAATTTTATATTTGTACGAGATAAGGTTTGTTTTGTAGACATACATTGATAAGAAAATAAGTATTGACAAATTGTTTATCTTTATAATGTAAACACTGAAAAAATGGGAGGGCAGTTTAAGCCCGACCGCCCTGATTGCAGCGCGAAAGACGCACAACACTCTCGGTAACTTGGTGAACTGCACCCAAACTACAGGAGGGTAAGCAAAATGCGTTGGTAAACAGGCGATTGTCCAGACCTATACTTCTACGACAGTGCTCTAATATGAGTTCCGAAGTAAACAAATATATCATCGCTCCTCGCTAACTTCTAATTGGCTCAATTTGTGCGACGTGCTGACGTACTATTTCCAACCGACAAAACTGTGTACAGTTAAAATCACAGAAATCAACACCGGAATAATAAAATCAATATTGTAATGTAATGTATATTACATAAATACTTTATAAAAATGTTGATTTCATGAACAAATGCAGTATATTTAAAAATTCAATTGCAATTATTAAGCCAATTCTAACGATCGTATTAAAATATACTGGTGCTGATTTAACGAAAATTTGGTACACTATGCAGACAAAAATTGTCAACAAAACGAGTTATTAAACCATGATTAAACTTACTGTAAAGGCGTCTTAGATATTTTTTTTTACTTTTTCGTTTCGGAAAAATCACCAAACAATATGACGATAATTCACATCACATATTTTATGGTAGGCCTATTATAAAAAAGACGTGAAATGTTTGTTTGTGCCTTATAAACATCATCGCAGTTCCTTTAATGCAGGCACAGATATCCACGTTTCGAAAATCATGGAACACAATTTCAATGATCACTTCCAATGTCACATAACCATAGAGGTAATATATAGTAGAGGGAACATGACGTCACAAATGTGTGTGCAACATGGTCTCGAGAGTTTGGTGTGGTTTATTCATGTTTTTTTCGGCGTAAAAATGCAGTCGTGTTGTTTGAAACTCATGGCGTACCTTCCAGAATATGTATTTAGTCATATGGTGTCACCAAGATCTCGGTTCAAGACCTTATAGTAAGTATGTAGCTAATATTTACTTTTTACTAAAAACAGCGGTGTTAAGGAAAACAGTAAAGCCTCTGTCACAGTGAAATTTTTAACTGCCGTGCAGTGCAGTGCCGTGCCGTGCTGGTGTGATTCTGGCTATCTGATTGGCCCACGTGTTCATGACGTCACAGCCGTTCTGCTTGCTGGGCAGTGCTCTGTGCCGCCAATTCCAGACGAACTTTTAACTTTTTTGGCAACGGCAGGGGCCGCACTCACCGGCCAACACCGCAGGGAGCGGCAAGGTGATTGCTGTTGGTTGACTTATGTACGTCACAGAACGAGAGCCAATGCCGTGACAGCGCGCGGAGAAAAAATGTAAACAAACAAAAATAAGCAACTGCTCTGCCACCTATTGGGCGCAGAATGAACTGTACCCCAGCGGCAAGGCACCGGCATTCATTGTGGCATACAAAGAGGAGAAAACCGGGCGGTCACCGTAGCGGAAGCACGAGCGGCAAGCCACAGCAGATGGAACTTTTCATTGTGGCAGTGCCTTGAAGTGGCAAACTTCGTTTACATTTGTCGTTCAGAAATTTCTTCGCAATTATACTATGCGATAATACGGTACTATGCTCCCTTAGTTCATATATTCAAAAGGGACCAAAATAACCCAACATAGTTGTGATTACTAAGCAACAGATTAATATTATTGTACTCCCCCAACCTTACAACTGTTGAGAATAGAGACAGAGAAAATTTTGCACCTATACACACACCAACACACCAACAGACACACAGACAGAAAGGTGATTAAATAAGCCTACTTTTTCCTTCGGAAAGTCGGCTAAATGTATCAGCTAGTTTTTAAAAGTTTAATCAATATACAACGATAAGAAAGTATTACACATTTGTTTAAGCAGATGTGTCACCTACATAATCCAAAATTTTATTTTAAATTAGGCCAATTTTCATGTTTGCAGTGTAACAATTAATTTTGATAATTAACTACAAATTCTAATCCCACTACACGTATTACAAAATTTTCGCCCAGCATCATATTCTGCCTTCGATACTTAGCAATCTCTAGTGAAGAGCAATCGTGTTTACATTTTGATACACGTGTTTTTCTTTTTCCTTTTTTTTTTTTTTTTTTTTTTTTTTTTTTTTTTTTTTTTTTTTTTTTTTTTTTTTTTTTTTTTTTTTTTTTTTTTTTGAATACGCATTTATTTTCAAGTTGACATAAACTTGTTGCTCTCTCCTAGACATCTTCATATTATTCTCAAAGTTTAAAAAAATTTATGGCTGTATTTGAATGAGCGTGGTGTAAAATTTTCGTCGACTTGTTCAAACCCCATCAGACCAACAATACCTATGTTGGAAAAAATTTTCTGTTTCAAATAAGATTGGTCAACTAACGAAAACTGCTTGATACGACGAGTATAATGTAACCATGGAGATAGGTTAGGCCTACTTTACTCCAGGAAAGAGTGGTTACACTTATTTTTCCGTTCTGTGAAAAAATAAAGAGCTATACATACATATATATGCATGTATATATAAATAAATATATGTATATATTTATATATGCATGTATATATAAATAAATATATGTATATATGTGTGTGTGTTTTAACATGATATTTTGTCTTTCGGAATTCTGATATGTTTATCATAAGTTAATTAGGTACTAAAACATTTGTACCAAGCATATGAACTGCATCGTATTTATTGCACAAAGTATTTTTAATTAAATATTAATACAGTAATAACATTGCCGCTAGCATGCTTTATGAAATTCTTCGCTTTTGCAGTTTGTAAGCAGTATAGGATTGGGTTGCTTGATTTACAGGTAAGGTTAGGAACGTAGGAAATATGCGAATTCGACCCTTTTGTTGTTTTAGTTGCCATACAACACGAATTTACGAGGAATGCCTAAGGAAATACTTGCTCTAAAACATTTTCAAGGCATTTTGGCAAAACTGTTTCAGAATATGTGTAATAATAACGCACGTGCGTAGACATCATACTACAGAACTTAGAGAGTTTACCTTATATTTCGTGCAGATTTCACATTTCTATCTTCTTTTGTTGCTTTCCTGTGGCTGGTCGAAAGTGCACCATGTCTTTTACGGACATGCTGTAAATGTGTCGGAATTTCATCAATATCGGTACACATGCTAGCCTACTTACTAACCCGCGTAAACCCGCCGACCAGCGGCATCGTCCGGCACGATTCCCACATGTGAAAATCCGGGGACCGATCTCTCCGGGATAGAACCCGGATCGCCTTGATGGGAGGCGAGAAGTCCGACACCTCGGCCACCGCGGCTCCTAAGTTCTCTGAAGAAGAGGGATTGATTAGCGTGAGAAATGTTTGTAGCGATACAAGTAAACAGCGTGAGGAGGAAACACATGTGATGAGCACTGACCTGCTGTTTGGAATGCAACTCAGTGTCCATTAAATGTAGTGGAAAGTATGTTTGGCAGCAAGTTTGAAAAAATGATAAACTTGGGTGTAGTATTTACGCTTTTGTTAACAGGTTACGTGTGTGCGCTGAAATGATAAAATTTGCAATCCATTAGAGCGGAACCACAGCAGAATTGAAGCGTATGGTAAGTTTGTTGCTGAACATTCGAAAAAAAAAAAAAATAATAAACAAACAGAAGAACACAAAATGTCAATCAGAATACATCAAGGATCGCGATCAAAAACATCGAAGGCAGCACTTTGAACCTTTCAGCAGTTGCTAAAGAGGACAGCTTATCTTTCAAAGAAGGATCGATCATTTTTTGATTACGATGAACTTACAAATTCACAGCGGATAATTGGGGGTAAAACTTGTTTCTTTCACCATTTTCGCTACTGTGCAACACGCACCATTAATCACATTTCTAAGTAGGTGAAGTACCAGTGGGTTCAACCAATAATTGCAAGAGGATAGAAGTTAAGTGTATTTATGAACGATTTAACAAATATGCTCAATATCAGAACGCTTGTCATGAAACTCACAGTATATTTTTGAGGAGAAACCTTTAATAATGTGTTTCTGGCCTTGATTCAGTTATATACTCAGAATTCTAAGGATATCGAGGGAAGGTTGTTAAACTGTCAAAAATTAATGACCTCAATAAAACGTATCATAGAAATTAATGTATTGCTATTACAACTAATGGCGTCAGTCTAACGAGTGGAAAACATTCGGGAGTTGTAACAAGGTTGAAAGAGAAATAGAAATGTTTTGATAGATCTGTCGAAATCACAGGCTAACATTTTATTGTCTAATGCAGTGCTTTCTACCTGAGGTATCGAAATTTTAAAAGATTTGTGGACACAATGTTCAGTTTATACAGTCAGTATCCTTAGCATTTCGTGTATTGGAAGAAGCATGTCATGATCTTGGTGTGCAGTTCCTGCAAGTCGGAAGACTTCTTGGAATGTTGCAGGCAGCAAGTATGAAGAGGACTGTGATGATGGCTGTGCGGATATTATTGGAAGTCGTTCATCTTAATTTCTCTAACTCGCTGGAGGACAAGAAAAAAAATGCAAGTCTAGAATTTCTGTTAGATTTATGACTGATGTACGATGTCTTACGATATCTTGCTAGAACTTACCCTACTGTTGAATGAAATAAAGTCACAACAGATAACACTCGCAAGGTTTGTTCACCTAACAAAAAAACATACAGGTGAGTGAAAGTTTAAACGACGAACCAAGAGGACACATTATGCTGGCCTTGATTGCTGTAAATTATGGTGTGTTTCGCAATGTCTTACTGGAACACAATATAGTTGTCTATAATACTAAGCAATTTTTTTCAGGGCTTTGCAGATTTATTGAGATCCAAGTTATATATTGATTAAAGAAAACTCTGAAAATGACCAGTAGTTGCCAGACATAGCAATACAAGATTAAAAAATTGAGGCATAAATTATGCGAAAAATTAAGTGAAAGGAGTCTGCATATGCTTTACTTAAATGAATTATCTGCAATAAAATGGTTATGGTACTTGGCTGACCCTCATCAGAAGTCGAAATCCTTCCAGATAATATATAGCCACGATTAACTGCAACATGTCAGCGATGATTCAGCCTGATTAATAATGCAATTTTGACCTCAGGTCATCACTGCTGGTTACTGCTATTTCCAGCCTTTTATGTATCTATGGATTCAAATGGCCCACTGTTTAGCCATGCTTTTAAACAGTTTGATTAGTGATAAATGTGATGATACATTAGAAGAATTATTTTATTTAGTGTAAGCTTACCCGGTAGTAGTTTCAGTAGAAGACAATTGTGTAATCAAAATAGTGTGTACATCAGTCTCAACAGGCGTCGCCTGTCTAAATGTGATCATTGAGATATTAATTTCATAGTTTTTATGTTAAGAGTGTTATCCATTCCTTATTTTGTCCTAATTAACAGGAAGTTAGTTTTATTTGAGGCACGACTAATTTACTCTACAGACCATTGCGACCTAACACCATGAAAGATTATACCTTGCCTTTTAAATATACCCTGTGTCAATTTTTCCACTACAGTACTGACGGTATCATCGAAAATAGTTAGTATTTTCATTACACCACAGGTTTTTAAATATTTTGCTTGCGTTTTTGTTCCATGCATGTAAGCGTTTGTTCGGTAATATTCTTAAGAAAATAAAAAAATTGTTAGCATTACATGATGTATTAAATATTCCATGAAAATGTATGTGAAGGACGTCATTTTTATCCATTTGCCGGTTCTAGATTTGAAACTTAAGAATGTATTAATTGTAATTGTAGGTAGAGGCTGAAAACAGAAACGCGACGATGAGCGGTCACCAGGCAGACATAAATCAACGCAATTCACAAAAGAGTGCTTCGCAATATAAATAAATATATATATATTAAAATATACATTGGTATTGCTTGCACTTTGAGATTATGTGGACTCCGCAATAAGGTAGGAAGAAATATAACATTGTTTTCCCATATCAGTATTTGAGCGTGAGGAATAAGATTTTCGCGGTTAGCAATGTATAGTAGTTCCCATAGAGTATTGTATAATGTATTTAAAGAACACGAAAGAATGTTGATATGCGAGAATACTGGACAGCGAAAGACTACAAAACTATTTTGTTAAAATTTTTAAAGGGTCAAAGTTGGTACAGTTCGTTCAGGTCTCTCTAAGATATTGTACATTTAAGAAAATTTTAAATGAAGAAAACTAAAGATGTTGGTGAACTCTTTAAGTACCTTCCAGTGCCAAGTGATGCAGATGACTGTTACAAGTGTACCTACGTCTGTTCACCGAGCTAAGGACACACTTTTGCTTGCTCGATTATACATGCAATTACAGCGTAATCATGTATGGTAAGTAGAGAAATATTGTTGCTACCTTTTTTTTTTGTAGTTGTACGCGTGTGAAATTCGCTTAGTTAGTACTGACATGGTAACTATATGGAATATGTCCTATACCAATTGTTACATGTATTACTGTGGCATATTCATTCAGTTAATCCATAAAAGAATTTCCTTGATAAAACTGGTGCAAAACATTTGATTGATTTCTTTGAAAATGTGTTTTAAATTGACTGAGCCTGTTTAAAGATTTATATTAATAACTTTTCGAGAATATATTACTAATACTGAACTAGTGTTGTTGGCAATGTTCCACTTGGAATCGAATAATTTGTTAGTTAATCAAATACATATAATTTGAATAACAGTTTCTGAAAAATTTTCATTGATTTCAAATACAAAATTTGCAAATTTGACAAATAAATGCCGTTTTATGATTACAAGTATTTAATTTGGGTGGTATGTTTTCAGTATGTATTAAATAGTGTATTAATTATGCCCTAAAGTATACCATGTTAAAATTGCGTGTATGTAATACGCACACAAAATGTTTGTTGGAAATAGTTTTGTCAATTTTACTGTAGGCCCTAACCAAGACTACTTGGGCCCTACCAACTGACAATTTAATTTTAGAAATTTCAGATATAGCTACTTACATATTTTAGCAAATGTGATGTGTGTAAATACACACTAGAGTGATTACCAACGCTGAAGAAATATTATGATCGCATCAAAATGCATTAACGTAACTTTTTGGGAACAGTACACATATGGCTAAAGAAGAGTACGTTCAATACTTATATGTAATTCGGCATATCATATGAATGAGAATAAGAGCATAAATCTACAAAACAGACTCGAAAACGTAAATTTTTTATAACACATCTTTCATACTTTCTTATTGGAAAAAGATTTTCAAGACTCTCAAAATGGCTAAAAACAGGTTTTTTTAAACTGCCATATCTAGTAAAATTCTAATCGGATTCGAAAAACACAATAATTGAATTAAGTGCTGGAATTGTAACCATAAGTATCGCAAATATAGTAATGCGTTCACTGCTCAAAGTCCCATAGGAAAATGAATAATAGTAAAGCTCTGTGTGCCAGTTACTGAGTTTGCACGTAGAGGCGATAATGCATTACATAAGCCGACCGACGTTACTCTTAACGCTTCATCGGTTTTGTGCCTCACATACACCAACACAACCTAGACAAGAACCAACCATACACGTGCTGGTGATACAGCATTTACTGAAGATTCTACAACAATCAAACGCGCAACATTTGTCACGGTGCCAGATATTATATCTTATCTGACAATACTTTTATGGCATGATATTTGCGAATATTTAGTAACACCTGCGCCAGACGGGGAAATTTATGAAGTGCTGTCTGCTGTGTTCTGTGGAAACGACGCTTTATCAAATAAGGTCCGCGAAAAAAAAAAGTCAGTTAATGATAATATACATTACTTAATAATGGCAGTTCTTTCACATTGGTAAAAAAACTCAAAACTTTTTAACGGAATGCTTTCATAAAATTCAGTACTATGAAGAGTCGTACCATGTACAATTCTATGTAGGCGTTTTTGTAAAATAATTCACAGTTCGTACACAAAAATAAATAATATACATTATTAAATAATGTACTATAAGCTGTACACCGCGTATGATCACGTGTTACATTCCAATTTGTCTGTTACGAGTACGGTTTTTAGGAATGATGGTGTGTTCGCCTGAATGTCACTCCGCACAAATGTTAAGTGAAGAGTTTTAACATTCACTTAACTTGTGCATTAACCTAGTCTTAAAACGAAACTGGTTCAAACCCGTTCTGCGAGGCCGGATTTACACATTGGCCCGATATATTGGGCAAATATTGGAAGGTAAACAGGCAAATGGCAGAAGAATGAGAAACCGTTATTTACACACTGGTCCAATTCGTTCTTGGCCAGTCATACCGCCAATTTTGAGCGAAGGTAATGGCGGATAAGAATGTATGTGGCAGTTTGCTGCAATAACTTTTATGCTTTGTGTACATTTGCAGAATACAGACATAAAAAATATTTATCCTTCACCATGTATCTGCTGGCGCATTTCTATACTCTGTAGTAGGGACCCCTGTTTCTCGCGAAAAGAATTTTGGCCCACTTTGTAGGTGTACATAAGGCCCTGAAACAAAGTGGGGTAAAATTCTTTTCGCGAAAAGCAGGGGTCCCTATTCTGTAGTTTCTGTTGAAGGTCCTACACAGAATATTTCCTTTGATACAGTTCTATTAACTCCAGAAATTTCTCATTTGGCCACTATTCCATTTTTAGTATTAATTTCCCGTTAAAACTACGAATTGACGAAAACAACCAACACTATTGCATTGCTCAATGTGTAAACAAAGTCCAAGTCAACGCAATTGCTTACACCAATCCTTTGACGTTGGGCGAAAAACCAACAATGAATGGTCAATACTTCCAACACATAGCGACCATTAAAAGATCGGCCAAGTACCAGTTACACGTTGGTGGATTTCTTCCAGGGTCGGGCGTAGGGCCAATGTGTAAATCAGGCCTAAGGTGGTAAACATTATTTATATAGTTGCATTCACCTAGTAGGTACCCTATGGATACTCCCGTGTCCCTGACATTACATTCTGTCGCTTATACATCCCCAATGAACTAGGTATTCACGAAACCTAGCTGATGGACGTCCTCTGTAGTACAACTCTCAACCTAACTAGTCCACGATGATGTAGTGGTCATACAACTCGCCTCCCACAATGGCAATCTAGAGTTAGATTTTCAACGGGGTCGGTCCCAACTTTAAAAGTAGCAATTGAAGTGGAAGTTGCCGTTGGCAGACGGTTTTTCTCAGGTGTCTCCCATGACCTGGATCCAGCATTCCACCGCTGCCTCATACCTCATATCTAGAGCCAATGAATTTTAGTTCGGAGAATTTTGCATCAGTGCCTTATATGCATATCTGCAGCTCTGCTCTATGGTCAGAGATAACCCTCAATGTCTCGGGAGTTTACCCACGAATCATAGACGTTTGGTGTCTCAGTAACGTTGTTCTGATAGGCACAGTCAATGAGTGATGCATCTGCACGAATACACTCTGCCATTAACTATGAAGTAGAACTGTATGTGTACATGTAAGGCAAGGAAACAAGTTAGTGTAAAAATTTATTCACCAAAAATCACTGGCTCTACTCATATCATCCTTACCAGATTTCAAGGTCTCAGTCTTACAGCGGTATGCAGAGTTTCGGCTGATAAAATGCTATTTAAAAACTGCTCAGTGTGTGTGTGTCTACTTATGGACAGAATTAAAAGAACGTTAAATTATAATTAACAAGTTTCAGGTCCTTCAGTACTCTTTAAAGACTGATTTCTCGCTGCCAAAAATGGCGAAAATCACCGTTTAGTAGTCTTTTTTTTTGTAGGCATGAAAACCTTGACGCAGACGGTTTAAAGCAACAAATTCGTGTACAACATGCCAGTATATACGATACGTAGAGAACGTAAAAATTAACTGACCTGTTGACTATATTCCAGGAATATATGTACACCCAAGTACACAGCAGATACTCATTGACTGCTCGTTGTCAGTAACACAACATTACAGGACATGCTTGTAGTTTCCTCTCTATTATTAATGAAACAACTTGCAGGGAGCATGAAATAAGTCAACTGCCAGTTGCTAAAGCGGCACCTACTTACAGCTGTTTGAAGTCTAACTTGAGCCGAAAAGAAAACGTGAGATTTTCAGGTCTCTAATATTGCGTCATAAAATTATAGGATGATCACTGATTGTCTCAGCTTTCGGCGAGAAGACTGTACATCAGTTCAATGACTTGCTCCTAGAAGCTAGGGTGAGGCGTGATGCGCGTGTTTTAGTTCTCGTCCTCTCAGCCAGACCAAACCTCTCTCCTCCTCACAACCCATCTCTCTACAGTCAACTCTTACCTGTGGAGTAACCTTGAACCTCGTGTCTCACTCAACCTGTGGAAACTCCCACGGCGAGCGAGCTAACGATATGTGGCCCCAGACTATCCACAACTATTCCTAGGTGCCTATGCGGGTGAGGCTAGGAGCCGACAACCTCGTAGAAAGTGCCAGGTCCTTGTTCGCTGTGCCACTGTCCTATAGAGGGACAACAGTCAAAGCGATGTGCGCAGAACCCAATGTCAGACGACCGTCCCTTGGGCGGAGCTTGTGAAAGAGGAGGGGGTCAGTTGAGCTGTCAGGCTCTTTGTCCTTGCCTCAAAAACAAAGGAAAAGGAGGGGATGGAATGTGGGGTTGGGAACCTGGGCGAAGGTCGTACCGAGGGGAGGGGGGAGGGACAACATGTGGCGCTGCTTGAGCTATACCAACACAACTAACTGAAAACATTGATC
>PNEQ01003328.1:10087-39313 GCA_003012365.1 Medauroidea extradentata
CAATAAAAATAATTATACTGTTTCTGAATTACAAATGTCGATGGTATATGTACTACTACGAAAATGAAATAGCCTAACCAGTAAATGTTAACATAAAACTTGGTACAGAAAAATAAACAACACACACATGAATTAACCAGAAATTATACTCATTCATACCCAACTTACAGTCTCTGTCAGGAAAACAGCTTCAATTACAACAAAAAACCCTTTTCACTTCAAATTCACAAGTAACACAATAAGGGCCTGTATTACCACCTCCGAATAAAGCCCTGAATAAAATTTACTCTCTGGATAGTGTCTAAGAGCGTATTATGACTCCTGAATAGTGCTATTCGGGTGCCTATTCCCTGAATAAATTATTTGGTGCTAAGACCAGCCGATAGTCTCATATTCGGCGAATAGGTATAAAATGGCGGCGAGCATTTCCCCACTTCAGAGGCATGTTGAGGTATGATTAATGTTAAATAGAAGCTTACTCATGTTTACCGAAAATAATGCAATGCTGAGGTAAGCACAAGGCCTGTAATAAACTTTTATTCTTACACTCCGGGGCTAAATAATAATACAAAAATTTTTTCATTTAAAAGTTTGTACATAAATTGACTATGAAATACCTACCTTTCAGCTATGGTAACCATGAACATCCATCATATTTGCAGCAATTTAATCGCAGTTTAACTAATTGGATCTGGCAGCACAATGTGTATTTAAAATGAACAGCTTGAAACAAATCGTTGACAAAATTTTAAATTAGGTAACATAAAAATTATATATTCGTTATACAAATAGTTCAAAACAGGAACAATGAAAACTGCTCTCCAGTATTTAAATAACTATTTACACCTAACAAACAGTATAATTTAAGTTTTAAAGTTTATTACGCCTTTACATTTTATTTCATTTACGTATTTTGAAAAATATTATTTAGTACTGACGTGCAATTTAATTTAAATGTTAGTGCCATCTATCTGTGTAGTTTAAACTACACCTTAATGTAAATGTACGTCCCATAGTTAACATGTTTCACATTGAAGTAATGAACTATCACAGTGGTTCGTATTACATCAATATGTATGAGTTGACAATTTACTTATTTCCTTATAACTCGTAATTCAGCATAACTAGAAAAAAAACCTCTTTTCTATCAATATCTTCTTAATTTCACCAACACCACGAAACTAATTTTTAACCAAACAGCACGAACTTGACTAGAATTTAAGTACAAACCTTTGAAAAAACTAACCAAGCACTACTGAATATATGACGAATAACTATTCGATTGCTATTCAGAGGTCGTAATACACTAGGGTTTGATTATTCCCTGAATAGCTTATTCGTGTGACAATTATTCAGATTTTTATTCGGAGGTGATAATACAGGCCCTAAGATAATTATTAATTATCTTGCTGCTTGCATCAACTGGCTAAATAGTGAGCTTTGCTGTTTACATTTACCAACTTTATGATTTGCCGTTTTCTGCTTGTGAAACTCCCAATTCTATGATATCTTTCTACATTCCTACACATTGCTAGTAAGTAAATGTTTAGAATGAATCAGACAGGCCAATTCTCCACTTTTCTCCTTATTTTATTGACCTTATATAAGTTACTATATATTATTTAGCTACCACAGGGTAAGTATAGTATCACAATATTTTAAATAATTTTTTCCAATTTTTCTGGAAATTTTGGGGGAAAAAAAAAACTATTTTTTCCTGTTTTTTTTTCCTTTAACCAATTTTTTTGGAAATTTTGTAACCCTACTGAATCAACTTTAGGCCCTATACTATTAATGGAACAAAACTGTGTTCTTATTAGGGCTCAAGAAAGAAAAATAAATCAAATGAAATATGGTGTGCTAAAAACCAGAATGAACAGTGACGTTTATGAGATAAGCAGCAAAAAATTAGATGACGTATTTGGAGTGTACTTTTTGTAGTCAGAATGGAAGAATCCTCCAGATGCCGGATCTGCAGAATAGTCAGCATTCTCCCCAGCTGCGCCAGTACGATCACTGCTGTACGAGCCATTATTTGCCATGTTCTCAAGTCTAGAATAAGATAACATAATTTGTACATACAATAATTTATGATAACAACAGCCTTAAAAATACACTCACTATTTTACTGTACAACAATTTAATAATTTAAAGACATTTTGTTGATACCATACCACTTTAAAAAAATTTTTCATAATTACTAATACCAGAGTGAACAGGTTAACTCAGGTTACAGAACCAAAATTTAAATTTTAAGTCAAATATTTCAAACTGAGTGTACCACCCTAATATGTAATTAATAAAGTTAATAATACCAAATTCTTGGATCTTTATATTGATAATCAACTAAAGTGGTCCTATCATATAATAAAACTAGAAAGCAGGCTCTCTTCTCTATGATATATGTTGAGAAATTTGCAAAACTTAATCATTTTTTTATTATATTTTTCTTCTTGCAATGGACCCCTTGCACGAAATTTTAAATACGTTGAAATGTATGCCATGTTGTTAATGTAGAAATATGAAGATACCAAAAATAATTTTTCTTCTAAACACTATAGTTTAGGAATGGGAAGCAAGCAAAGTTCGGAAAAGCAGCAGGCGACTGAAAACATATTTTGATTGGTCCACGTCATAAGCCATACGGCCAGCACTGGTCATATAAATGCTTAAGCTAGGATGGCAATCAATGGGTAAAGTGTAGCGTATTGGTTACGGTACTTGGCTACTATCTTTAAGGATCCGAGTTCAAAACCCATGTATTTCATGTATTTTTTATATGATACTATTAGATAGTTTTACAAGTGTCTGATAGAAAAATGTTTTATTAATTTTTTAAACCCTCTATTTCCCATTTTCGCAACCATATTAATACTATGTCTGAAATGGCACATTTGCGAGGAAGAAACAGCGATTTAAATTGAATGTGAATCGCGAAAGTGATTTTTTTAATGTGATCTAGTAGGATAGTGTACCTACATTAAAATAATAGGTCACATATGGTTAAACTTGCATTTAGACTAAATGTGTTTATTTTGTGCGTGTTCAATCACTCGTCACTTCACTAATGACACGTCATTAGTGATAAATAGTACTGCAGTAGGCTTATGTTATACTGAATTACAATATAAATAACAGTTTTTGCGGTACGCTAAACCAAAATCACACAATAGCCCAGAAGTATTCTTTGCTGTATAAATTTATGTAACTTATTGCATATGAACCTAACATCCGTAATGAAATACAAAATACATTGATTATACAAGATATTAAATGTGGATAAATAATTGACGATTCCATACAAAATCTGAGAAACAATATTATACTAACCCAAAAGATTATTGAACTCACTTAAGTTTTCCAATATCAGCCCAGAGAGTAACCATTGCACCATAGTGGCCGACACTTGGTGTGGTTCTGTTGTAAAGTAAATGTATGGGTATTAAATAATTAAATATAGAGATGGTTTGCGCCAGTAAACAGGTTTATTTAATGTATTATTGCATATTACAGTGTCCGGATATTGATCTGATGTTGTGCAATATAACAATGTGCGTAACACTAAACTTTTATAAAACCTCCGACTCGAATACATCTGAAATATAACATTTGTTACATTTTATGATTAACTACATACGTATAACCAAACTAACCACCGTAACAGACTTAACTCGTTTTTTATTGACCAAGCGTAGTCTGGCATTCCACCGGAGTGCGACAGCAGTCAGCTAGCATGCCAAGGCTCCGTGTGTACTATGGCTTGTGACGTCACTGCACGTTTCCGCAGGCGTTTTAAAAGCGCGAACTTTAAGTAGCTATAGTTACCTCAAATCGACTTCAAATTTAAAAATTTCAACACATATCAATTTATTTTTATATGCACGTAGTGTGGACGTTCTCTATGAAATTCACTTGAGGGGTCCATTGGGCCTCACTACCTCTTTTCAATTTTCCGACCCCATCAACCTTTTCCTAAACTCCATAACTCCTGTCACCTTAACCACATCCCTCGCCAACTCATTCCAATCCTTTACCGTTCTCACCATCATAGTGTTTTTTCCTCTCTCTGTCTTCTTCCCCACCCTCTGTATCTTCCACTCATGATCACCCCTTCCCCTAACTAAACCTCTCTGTACCTTGTCACCCAGTTGTGCCCACCCACCCACCTCACCACCTTAAACATCCTTACCAGCCGCTCCACTCTCATCCTCTTCTGCAGTGTGCCCCACCCCAGTCCTCTCACCATTACTGATGGTCTGAAATCCTCCTCTCTCTCTCTCCCTGTGTCCTCCACTTATTTGTGACCCACCTAGCAGCCCTTCTCTGCACCTTCTCCATCTCTACCACTTCCCTTCCCACGTACGGGTCCCAGACTGCAGCCACATACTCCAAAATGGGCCTCACCATTGTTTTGTATCCCCTTTCTTTCATTTTCTTGTCTGTGCCACTTAACACCCATCCAAGCAGGGCCAGCTCTCTTCTTCCTTTACTTGTAACACACACCACTTTCTCGTCCCATCTTCAGTCGCCCTGAAGAATAACTTCCAAATATTTATATATGTTCGCCTCTCCAATCTCCTGTCCTCCCCATCTATATGTCTCTCTGACTACCTCTCTTTTCTGTGCAAATCTCAAACTTTTAGTTTTATTTATGTTAATTTTCATCTCATTTTCCTTCGTCCACTGTTCCAATTTGTTTATGTCCTCCTGCAGACCCCCACCCTCTCCAATATCCTTGAATAATACACAGTCACCTGCAAAAATACGAACCCTACAATTCATGTTTATCCCCAAATCGCCCATCATAATTAAAAAGAGGAGGGTCCTAGTAGACAATAAAACATTGAAATTAGCATATTTTCATTCGGTAATGAAAGAAAGAATCAACTTTTGGGGGAATCAGAATGAAAGTCTGAAGATATTTAGAATACAGAAGAAAGCTATACGAATATTTTCAAATGTATCTAAATTTAACTCTTGCAGAGGAAGACTTCAGACCATCAGTAATGGTGAGAGGACTGGGGTGGGGCACACTGCAGATGAGGAGGAGAGTGGAGCGGCTGGTAAGGATGTTTAAGGTGGTGAGGGAGGTGGGTGGGTGGATGGGCACAACTGGGTGACAAGATACAGAGAGGTATATTCAGGGGAAGGGGTGATCATGAGTGGAAGATACAGAGGGTGGGGAAGAGGACAGAGAGAGTAAAAAACAATATGATGGTGAGAACGGTGAAGGATTGGAATGAACTGGCGAGGGATGTGGTTGAGGTGACGGGAGCGAGGGAGTTTAGGAAAAGGATGATGGGGTCGGAAAATTGAGAAGAGGTAGGTTAGCAAATCCTTGCCACAGGGCTGAGGCCCAATTGCAAGAAGAAAAATTAAATTAATTAAAAATGGTTAAACAAAACATTCTGTGGTATGGTAAAAATGTGGATAGTCATATGTATAATACAAGAAACGCTCACAAATTAGCAATTAGCAATGATGCATAGCCTAATAAGTTTCCTAAAAAAAATTAGTGATGAAAATAATAACACTAAATTTATGAAATTACAGTACGTATTACATTGTTTAATTGATGATCAGTGTTTTTATGATTGTAATGAAATTAAAGAATTTTTAAATGCACATTGGTGTTTTAATTATTATATTTAAAAAATTTTATTTATTTTAAGTTATTGTCCTATTGTGAACCTGTGAAGAAGGATTATGGTATTCATTATAGAAAAATTGCCATGTATTGTGATTCACAAATGTGATTATGTATGATGTTGGTTTCAATATTTTTGTACAGTATTGTGAAATCAAGAATAACTTACTCGATGCACAGTCGTAGAAGAACAGGTCTGGACACTCGCCTATCTAACAATGTATTTTGCTCGACCCCTTTGTTGTTTGGCTGCAGTTCACCAAGTTACTGAGAAAGCCGTACTTTTGGCGCTGTTTTCCAGGCGGTCGGACTCAAACTCCGTCCACTTTTTTTCATTGTTAAATTTATAAAGTAAATAAAGATTGCTAGAGGCTCTTCTTAAATTTGTGAGCGAAGAAAGTATTTCATAAATTGATAAAAAATATGTTTTGATAAATTGTTTATCTTAGCGGAAAGGAAGTGGGCGGAGTTTAGTCCGACCGCCCTAACTTCAGCGCTAATAAAACACAATATTCTCGGTAACTTGGTGAACTACAGCCAAACAAGGGGGTCAAGTATCCAGGCGAGTGTCCAGACCTGTTCTTCTACGGCCGTGACTCGATGTAAAGAAATCATGGAGGTCCTCCATTAAAAAAATGTAATTTTAAGTTGACAAATTCTATACCCCAAGAGTCTATAGGCTCTTGTTAGGGGCCACCAGAAGAGTAAAAAAATAAATAAATAAACTCAGTTATGCAAGTAGATGTGGTTCTCAATAAAAAAAAATATAGCAACAGGTCACTTGTGACTAACATCTGTCAAAATATTCCCTCTCACGGGCATAGTACAGCCAGATCAGAGGAGATAAATGCCAGCAGAGATTGAAAAGAAGAAACATGAGGAAAACTATAGACATCCAATGTAGCATATGGACCACAGCCTTTTTCATCCAGGTTGAAGTTGAGAAAATGTGACAGTCAAAGAAAAACAACAATTCAATCCTCAGCTGATGCTTGCACAATCTAATTAGGCTATGGCAAAGAGTGGTCTCAGAGCACTATTGGCAGCAAAAGATAAGCAAGCACCTAATTATCATCTGCACATATGTACGAGGACTGCCCCGACTTCATGTAAAGAGAACCTAGAGGCAGGACTACATTGATGAATAACAGTGTTGACTAATATATAGTTTGAGTAGTTGATAGGAATGAGTAATAAATGTATATATTAGGGTAATATAAGAAAGAATTTCTGATGTAAATAATTTTTGTAAAAGCAAATAGAGGTCTTGGAGGCCTGGAAACAAGGGTCCAAGAAATATGCATTGCCGGTGGTCAATATTCCCTTCCGTCCTTAAACTTCCTAACATCAAAATAAGAGACAGGTCATACCACAGGGACTTTATAGACAATGTAGCAAACAATCTTATGTGTAGCCAGGCAGTGTCATCAGCATAAGGTAGCTGTACACTTTTCAAAAACAATCCTATTTTTCTTGCCTCGCAAGGAGAGGGGAAGTCACTCAAAGCGATGCTGGCGACAATCCACCCAAGAAAGAGAAGGGTGGATGGCAGCCAATCAGGGGCCGTCAGGAGAAGCTGGGATTGGAAACGGCGCTAAAATAAGCAGCTAAGTGGGAAAAGGCAAGGGCAGACTGGTGAGGACTAAGGGAACCTACAGCAGTCAGTGGGGTATAACTCAGGCCGGTCGGTATGTATAATTTAAGATTGTGAATAAAATAGGATTATTGGGAAAGTTAGGTTCCCTACTGTTAATTAAGACTAACAGCAAGAAGATTCAGAGAGTTAAGTGCAGAACGTAAAGAAGAAAGCGTATATTACTTAATTGGTAAGGGAGTGGAATTTACTTACGGAGAAGTCACTGAAGGTGACTTAAAAGTTTAGGGGGGAAGGGGTTTGGAAGGTGATCTAGAAAGCGATTAGAGCCACCGGGCGGATGCCAAATTGCAAGTGAATTAATATTATATACTCACATGTTTACAATCTACCATACCTGTCAAACTAGTTCCATAGACAACATATTACACATACACATACTTGGGTAGATGTAGATCTCTGAAGGCATGGAGGTAGGAGCATACGACATGACCACCACCTGCGTGACGTGATGTCTATGGTGCATTACGTCAATTATTCCGATTTTAAACGCTTAGTTGCGTAAAAACATTAAAATGGCTTTATTTATTTTGCTGTAAGGTATGTGGCCATCCTCCCTAACAATAATTTATACACATTTTCTAATTTTATATACAAATTTCTGCGATATCTCGCCTTTGATATGGAACAGCTAAAATAATTTAAACAAACTATTTTGTCTAAGCACTTTACATTTGCAAGCAGAAATATTCTTTCCACAAAAATATTTACATCGATGGCAGTAGGAAAATGATTTTGTATCTGTAATAAAAGTAATAATAAAATAAAATTCATGATGTTGATAAAAAATTGATTATCGAATGACATTGACAGTCGACTTATCAATTAGCCAATCCCAAAATGGCGTGCTGAGAAGCGGTTGTTTTTGTTGGGCGTTTGTATAATTTTAAGTTACGCCGA
This sequence comes from Medauroidea extradentata, assembly GCA_003012365.1. Classification (NCBI taxonomy): domain Eukaryota; kingdom Metazoa; phylum Arthropoda; class Insecta; order Phasmatodea; family Phasmatidae; genus Medauroidea; species Medauroidea extradentata. Next base: position 18,289 of record PNEQ01003328.1, read on the forward strand.
TTTAAATTTTCTGCTTGAATTTTTTGTTGTACCAAACAAATCGCATTGCGTTACCCGCTTTTTATGTACGCGTAAATGGAAATGTCTGATTTGAAAGATGTGTCTGATTTGCAATGTCGTTTGTGTACGTCAACAGAAGAAGGTCAACTTACAATTTTTGGTTCAGATGGGCAAACGAGAAAAATATTGGATAAAATTGAAGACTGCTTGCCCGTAACGGTAAGTTTAGTTATTGGATTCCGAGTAATAATATATTTATGTATAGCCCTAATACTAGTTGTTTTGACGTTGCAAGGGCATTTAGTATAAAAAAATTGTAATAGAATTTTGAGAAATAATTGTTATAGCCTAGATTAATCGAAGAATTGAAACTCGTAAATTCTATGGTTTAAAGACATTACATCTAATATTTATAATGAACAGTGGATGTTAATGGAATAATCTCTGGTACAGATTTGCAGTTAGAAGTTGCTTAATCACTTACATTGCGGATAATAGGGTGCAATGGGTAAATATCAAGAGTTGCCACTTCCGTTAAAAGTTACAAAAACTGTGTTTCAAGGCTTTATGTGATAAGCTGGTAGTTGACTGAATTGAGGACTTGCTCAGGGGACAAAGTCAGAGAGTGAAAGTGGGGGAGGCAATTTTGGAGGAAGGAGAGGTCACATCAGGAGTACCGCAGGGAAGTGTGTTGGGGCCTTTGTAATTCACTATAATGGTGAATTGTTTGTTTGTTTTATTGCATCCATAAGATATTTTCAATACACAATAGTACAAAGATATTGGACAAGTCATGAGGATTACATAATAAAAAAAAAAACTTATACATTTGCAACAATTACACTTGTTTATACAGACACTGCTGTCTTTTGTGGTATATGAATTCATGTTGAACCTTCGTCAACTCCTGTACACCAACTCAATAAATTATTTGTCTTGGAAATCAAACAGAAAACAGGACAGAGAAGCAGAAGAACAAAGAAGATTTTTGTGCAGTGTGTGACAATATGTGGTCTTTTTAATGTTTATAATTCAAATATTCTTCCATGGAGTAGAAAGCTTGTTCTTAAAGAATATCCTTTAGCTGGTTTTTAAAGAGCTTTGGATTTGAGGAGCAGTTCTTGAAGGTTTTTGGGAAATTTATTAAAAAGGGCATTACCAGAGTAGGAAGTCCCTTTTTGTACCAGTATTAGGTTTACAGGGGGCATGTGAATGAGTTTTTTTATTCTCGTGTTGTGCTTGTGGAGCAGTTCATTTTTCTGGAAATTATTATTGTTTTTGGACATGAGTTCATTGTCACATTTTGCTAGGGTGATGTAAACTTCAAAAAGCAAATCAATAAATTGCCACATAGGATATTAAAGGGGAAAGTGGATGATGGAAAAAAGGTTAACGGGAGAGTTCTATTATTATTAAAATTCTATGCTGGTTGCCTTGGTACCAAATGTAATATCAAACCAGTCTGCTCTATTACTTTGTATATGAAATGTCCCATTTAAGTTTTTCTGTGTCCCAACCAAAAACCTCCATATTTCAGTGTGTTGAAGTAAAGGGGAATGTTAAGTAGTGTGACATCGTCAGTATCATGTTAGTTTTGTCATTACTTGTTAATTTTTGTGTGTGATCAGAAAGTAAAAAATCCCAGGTGTGCTGAAGGGAGTTAGATGTGATGTAAAAGTAAAGGCATACGCGCAATGGTGAAAGCAATGCTAGATGATGATTCAGCAGAATGGACCCATTAGTAGAAGTGGAGATGCAAGAGTTAGAGAATGTACAAAGAAGGGCAGCGAGATGGAGTAGGTGGGGAGGAGAAAGAAAAGAACTTAGGTAATCATTGACATTATGAAGGAAATATGAAGGAGTCCATTGAGGGAAAGGAGATTGAAAGACTGGTTAGAATGTACATGGTGGTAAATGGAAAGGGATGTTGAGGGAGGTTAGCATTACTGCTAATTAAAGGGAAGGAGAAACAATAGTAGGAAGATTCAGAGAATGTGGAGGAGAACAAAGTGAGGTAGCCAGTCCATACTTGTTTGAACAGTGAAGTAGTAGACTGTATTGCAGGAGGAGTTGATGATTGTAAGAGAGGCTGGAAATTTTAGGATGGGTTTGGAGCATTAGCTTTGGAGAGCACTCACCTTCAGGCAGCAGATCAATTGTAGTGTCAATTGTTCATTATTAAATGAAAATGTGAGAAAGACAAATATAGTGAGGTCTATGAGGAGAAGAGTGAAGAGTATGGACGTATACAGATGGGATAGGCAGGAGATAGAGGATACGTCAGAATATAAGTATCTTGGGATACTGTTGCAGGGTGATTTGTGAAGAAAGCTGGTTAAGAGAGAGGTTTCAGAAGGACAAAGCTTGTTAGAAAGGAAGGGTATTGAGTTGAGTTAGTGGTGTCATGGAGGAAAATGCATGTATGCCAATGTTGGAGTATGCAGGAGCTGGAGAAAGTATAATGATGGCCAGCTAGGTGGGTGAAGGTTAAATGGAGACGAGCCAAGCTGTTAACTAGCGTGCAAGCGATGATCATAATTTTATTGGTGGAATGTCCGTAGCAAAGTTCAGTGCACATCGCAATACAAGTTTCATATACATCCGGTTATTACATTTTGAAGAATGGCAGTCTAAAAGGTTGTTTTTATTAATATTGGAGGACTTGGAAACCATGTTTGCTATGAGAATGGAGTTTTAACAATTACCTTCAGACCTTGTCGAAAGTGTGTTTTCTTTTTGTATGTTAGCACAATTGTCGAATGTGGAAGAGTTTCATTAAAAAAAAAACCTGTTTACAGGCACACCACAACACATTTTAAGCATGAGATAGGTGGTCCTCTTAAAGCTTAAAAACTGGCTAAACATTTTGGTATTTGTAACTGTACATTTTGTTGCCTCTGTCTACCTAAAATAGATAGTTGCTATATATTTAAGTTGATATTTGTAATACAGATAACAGAGAATACATAAGTGTAAAAACTGTTAAAATGTGTGTGTTTGTGATAGCAGTGTTGCATTTATAACAGGTAAAGAAAGATGACCCCCTGCCCAAGTATGTGTGTCAGCAGTGTGCCAAGCAACTTGACCAGTTCTACTTGTTTCGCAAGAACTGTTTGTTGACAGAAAGCAGATTGGTGCAGAGCATCAAGGAGACATCAGAATTTGCACTGGAGCCAGAGGTGATATTCTTTATAATATTAAAGATGTGGTAAATTTTAAAATAAATTAAGAGTTGTCATCAAGGGGCAGACAGATGCATCATGAACACCTTGCATTTAGATGCAACAAGAGTCTGTCATGGAGCCAGCGCACTTCCAGGTCCCAATCACACTCCTAGTCCAATAACTTAGTAGGCAAATTAGATCTGCAACATTTTGATATTATTGTACTTATCTAAAGTCAAAGTATTGAATTACAGATAGGATATACTTTTTAACTTTACCATAAGGAGACTTGAGCACAAGTTTTTTTATTTTTTTATAAAGTTATATAGTTGAACTAAAAAATTACATTCTGGTGAAATAAGGGTACTGGATAAATCATTAATTTGTTGAAACAAAGAATAGAGGTAGTAAAGTGTGTAAATGTAGACGTGAGCTGAAACATACCTATAGACGAGTGTGCACAGAGACATACCCTTCACTCTTAATATTATTATAATTTAATAAATGCATAGCTGGAATTTTCTATTTAGTTGAAACTAAATAAACTCTGTACTAACTGAGATCTATCAAAAAGAAAGATTTTATTCAATACACTAAATTGAAAGTTAAAATATGTATGCACACATCCTTACAATATTTAAATTTAATATGCTAAAAATTTGCTTGTCTTCAAAGTGAATTTAGTTGGCAGCAAATTAAAAATAAAAGTCGTGCAAATTTAGGTAGCATCTTGAACTGTGAGTGTAAAATACTGGAGTGAAGTGAGTGAAAGTAATGCCTCATATTGTTGGAAATTCTGAAGTTACACCATTTTAAAAGTTGCTCTCTTTGATAGTTTACTCAAAATCAAAATTGATATTGATAAAAATAAAACGCATGGTAGACATGTAAGACAATCTCAGGACTTATGAGTTTAGGCATGAATTTTGTTCACAAAAAAAATTAATAAAATGTGTTTAAGTTGTCCAAATTTGTTTTCTGCTAAATTAATTAAATTTGCTTCAAAATATTATCAGTGCAAAGCTTTGCAGAAAGAATTAGAAAAAACTTGAACTGCATTGTAAGCATTAGTAGTGTTTACTTACCTACAATGGTTCCTAGGTTTCCTTACTCCTTGGCTTCAAATATTGATCACTCAAAAAATAAATATTTTGACGCCTACAGCTAGAGTTTCTTCTCCATAACTCCACTATCCTAATTAAATATGGCAAATTGGTGGCCTATTAATTTGCCTAGCCTTAGGATGACGCAAATTTATGCAGATTTTAACAAGGCATAATTGTTTCACATCCATTATTTGAAGTTGGCCGCCAATCTCCTACCTTATGGTGCCAAAGACAGCAAGATGGCAAACAAGATAAAAATACTATACATGAAAGAAAAAATATATACATTACTAAACTTCTTAATTTGTATTAGACTCAGAATGACATAAAACAAAATGTATAGTTATGTTAAAATTAAAACAGATATTGTAATAAAATAAAATTAATGGATGGCTGCATACTAATCTGATACAACGCTGGTTAACGAAGATTCTTGCGGCAATTAGTAAACAAAATAAACAGTAACTATCAGTAAAGAATAATTATAATTAATAACTGCAATTTAAAACAATCATAGTTGACCAAAATACAAAAATTTTACCTCTAAAATGCCGAAGATTGAATTAAATATAAAATACAATATATTGTACTCTTTACAGCATTTATGTAACAGTGTTTTTATCTGTCTCGGGGAAACTAGCTGTATTCCCTGAGCAGTTAATTACGGCGGTACGGGTAGCATTAAATGAGCACACACTGATTTTACAGATGGTTTCGCTACTTATTGTTCTTAATGCCACATTAATTCATATGTATTATAAATTTAAGTTTTTTAAAACATAATTGCTTGAAATATAAAGTAGGCCTAGTAATAACTACAGTTCCATTTCACAATTTGCATCTTTAAGTTCCTTAGCCTAAATGTTTTTCGTTGCATGAAACTTTTGTTGTCTTCATTTTTTTTTTTTTTTTGTGTTTTACGCAGTTACAAATTTTTGTGTTTCTAGTTGGTTGTTATTTATGTATAACTAACCCATACATCTTAATTTTGTGTGATGTCAAAATTGTGGACCAACAGTACATTTAATTACTGTATTACAGATTTAGTGTAAGTTTTCTAGTAATTATGTCTAGCATCTTGTGTAATTTGAATGAAATGAATTTCCAGCAGATACAGTTATAATCAATGTCCTATGGTTATGGGTAATTGTGAAAACTGTTTCAATTTGGGTCTTAAAGTATATCTATTATTATCTCCCGGGCAAAATTGTTTTATCTGCTACAACTAGACTATGAAAAGTTGGCCTAGAATGGAGACATATAAGAAAGTAAACACTTGCTGATATCTATGCATGTACCATTTCTAGTGGTTGGTGTATCATTGGTCTCTGTGTTATCTGTTTGATCAGTTTGGCAAATGTAGTATAATCCTAGCATTCTTGTATTATCAGTAATAATATCGACTGGATTCAGTTTCTTGGACATACTCCATTGCAAATTGAATGACTGTCAAAGAAAACTAAACAAATAAAAGGAAACCATAAAATAAGCAGAGTATGCTTTAGTCAGCAAGATACATACAAAACAAGAAATTCCAAAATGGAATCGTGTCAAATAGAAACAAGGAACAAACAGATAATAAACGAAAATAATTACAAATAAAATAAAAAATAAAAAACCAAGTAACATGTGACACAACAATGAGGTGAAACAAAAAACACAGCAAATATCAGACACGAACAGAAAAATAACAAAAGGACACAACAAATGGACGAGACAAAACGCAACAGATAACAGACATGTACAGAAAAGACAAACGACACAACGAAGAGACGAAACAAGACACAGTAGTTTTCCAGACAGACAGTGTTACGACGTTTCAGGAACTGGAATCTGTTTTAATTTTGTCAGTTTCCTGTGTAAGTAGTTTCGTTCGAGTCTTCCCAAAGAATTTTGTGGCTATTTTCCCATGCATGTTCGGCCAGTCTAGATTTTTGGGTTTCGCCTTTCTTGCAATTGTTTTTATGTTTTTTGATACGTGTTGAAAGAGCTCTACCAGTTTCTCCAATATACATATCACCACATTCGCAGGGTATCTGATATACACAGTTGTGAGTTTGTAATTTTTCAGTGGCTGGTTTTACCTTGGTGACCATACTTTTGATAGTAGATTTGGATCGGAATGCTGTTTGAAGTCCGTATTTGTTTCCCAGACGTCTTATTTTTTCTGAAAGGCCTCTAACATACGGAATAACTAGGGTTCCTGCTGGTTTTTCTGTTTCTGTGGGCTTAAGTGTTCTGTTAGGTTTCATGTGCTGTTTGATGGTGTTTGCCGGGTAACCATTGGCTGTGAGTTCTTTTTTTATTTGGTTGTGTTCTATCAGTACAGATTTCTTGTTGGAACAGATAATCTCAGCTCGGTTAGCTAGTGTGCAAATTATGCCAGTTTTTGTGCTTTTAGGGTGTTTGGAAGCAAAATGTAGGTATTGGCCTGTATGTGTAGGTTTCCTGTATACTTTAGTTTCCAGACTGCTGTTTTCCCTGCTAACTAGTATGTCCAGAAAAGGAATGGTGCCATTGGTTTCTTTTTCATATGTGAACTTGATTGATGGCCTCAGTGAGTTTAGGAAGTTCACAAATTCCTCCAGGGTTTCAGGTCCATGTTGCCAGATAGTGTAACGAAGCCAGATTTTAGGAGGGGTATTGCTTTTGCTAAGTACTTCCTGCTCAAAGTTCTCCATGAATATGTTCACCATGAATGGTGAAAGTGAAGAGGCCATTGCCATGCCATCTGTTTGTTTGTAGAAATTGTCATTAAACTGGAAATATGTCGTGGTGACACAAAGGGTAATCATTTCCATGATGGATGGAATTGGTATGGTTGTTCTGTCCTTTAGAGTTGCGTCAGCTTCCAACTTGGCCTTTACAATGTTGAGAGTTTCAGCCACAGGTACATTAGTGAAAAGGTTTTGGACATTGAAACTCACTAGGACGTCAGTGTTTTCTATTTTCAAAGTTTTGGCTATGGATATGAAATGACTAAAGTCTTTGACAAAAGTTGGTGTCTGGGGCCTGCGAGAGGTTCAACAATTTTCAGGGGATATTTTGATAGTTTTTGGCATGGAGCATTGCAGCAGCTGATGATCGGGCGCAGAGGCATGTCGGGCTTATGGATTTTTGGAAGACCATATATGTGGGGTGATCTACTGCTGTGTGGCGTAGGTTCTGATCTTGTTTTATCTGGGATGTGGCTTTGATGTTTTTTCAAAGTTTGATACACTTTTCGCTCAATGCTGGTAGTAGGATCTTTTTCAAGATGTGTGTATTGTTCAGTGGTGACGGGAACAGATTCCAGTTCCCGAAACGTTGTAACACTGTCTGTCTGGAAAACTACTGTGTCTTGTTTCGTCTCTTCGTTGTGTCATTTGTCTTTTCTGTATATGTCTGTTATCTGTTGCGTTTTGTCTCGTCTATTTGTTGTGTCCTTTTGTTATTTTTCTGTTCGTGTCTGATATTTGCTGTGTTTTTTGTTTCACCTCATTGTTGTGTCGCATGTTACTTGGTTTTTTATTTTATTTGTAATTATTTTCTTTTATTATCTGTTTGTTCCTTGTTTCTATTTGACCCGATTCCATTTTGAAATTTCTTGTTGTGTATGTATCTTGCTGACTAAAGCGTACTCTGCTTATATTATGGTTTTCTTTGACAGTCATTCAATTTGCAATGGAGTATGTCCAAGAAACTGAATCCAGTCATGCACTCCCATTGCACAGTTCTTTCAAAGATCATAGTGAACGGATGCTACTGCTTTTAGGTCGTATTTTCTTGGGTTTGTTTCGTTTTGGGGTTTGAGTTTTAGTTTCTGTTGTGGGGTTTTTCGTGAGTTTTGAGTTGGGGCCTTGAGCAGTGTGTCTGTTTGCCCCTATTTGATATGAACCTCAAGGCTGGCTTCGGCCGCCTCTTAATGAGAGAGGGATCGCCCCGGTTGACGGTGCCTTAGCCTCCCCTTCCCCACCGGACCTTCCGCTCCACTGGCCATGGAGGGGGGACCTGGAGGGAGGAGGGGTCGAGTTCCGCCGGCCGGCGGCAGGGGCGCTAGCGAGGCGAGCGAGCCGCGGTGTCGCGGCGCGGTGAGAGAGGTGTCACTCTCAGGTGGGAAGTCGAGCAGCTCACTTCACGAGCTCCGGGATTTGGGCTTGTGCCTTGGTTGGCGGTTATGCACGGTAGAAGAATGGATGAGCAGGGGGGTGAGAAGTACGCAAGCGCTGCTTGTGTTGAAAGAGGATATTAAGTGATCTCTTCTGCTCCGGGAGTGGTGAGAGTCCTTACCCGATAAGGATCATCGAGAATTTTGGTGAGTGACCAATTCCCTTAGGGGACAGTTTCCCTCGTCGCCTTCCCGAGTGAGTGTAAATTGGGGCACACCGGCAGTTGGGCTGTCGAAGTCTTTAGCGACGGCACTGTAGTGAGTGATAGCTTGCGCTTGGTTTAACACCGCATGCGTCAACAGGTCTATTTCTGGGCCCAAATGGTTAACTTTGTGAAAATAACTTCACATTTTTGGGGAGGAAACGTGGCGAGCATCAGTGAGTGAGTGATAAAGCATAGCTGCCCACGAGTCAAATGGGGGCGATGGTCAAAGGAGAGGATTAAAGTGCACTTGTATGTACAGCAGGCTCATCGATAATATGAGAGATTCTTTATGCATTGTAATATAAATTGTAATTTTATCAGTGTTCATGGATATTTAATGGCATGTTGTGAACACGAATGTAACTCTTGTGTAAAGGAGAATTACTTCTGGAATTGGTTATTACATGAGATTTAAACTATTTTGTGTTTTCTTTGCTCAAGAACGATGTGTCAAAGTCGTGGTCCCTAATGAGCTATAAGCGTTGGTTAGTGGACATGGTTTTTTTCTTGCCCCTTGTGTATTTGGAGCTGGTAACTTATTTTGGGAGTCATTTCTACTGAAAACGGATCAATAGTAATAATATCATTGCCATGGAATTTTGCGCTATCATTTGATTCAGTATTATGGTGGTTGTGTACACTTAACTATTGACATGCATTGTTTGTTAATCTAGGGCAAAGTTATGTGGAATATTGTAGTAACTTTGATAGTAGTTGATGTGCACATGTTGGTGGTTTACAGTGTTGTCTTCAAGAGGTTGAGCCAGAAGCCCTTCAACAGGCTACCAACATCAAACCTGTAAATGTGTACAGCGTGAAGGGTATCAAAGATGAACTACCCACGAGTGTCACCATGCAGCCTATTGAAGGTGAGAAGGTAGACAGTATCCATGTGAGCTCAGGCTTAATGTTAGACACATGCATGGTAAAGAAATTAGCAATGCCATGGAATAAAAATGGCTGTAAATATCATATCACATTCATAAATAGAGTAAAACCAAAATTATTAGCAATTCAAATTGCATATATGCCTACTCTTACTTTTAATGCCCAACTTTGTCATGCAGATCACTGTGTCCATAGATTGAAGAATTATTTCAAAAGTTGACTCCAAAAGACTGACCATCAACATAGATTTTGTAGGAATTGTATGTCTTTGAAGTATGGTGGAAAAAGGCAGCCAGCCTATTAATTACGTTTTTAATGCAAAATACAAGGTATAAGTGCTTGTGAACAGAAACGCATACACATTATAGCAGACGTTTTGCCGGCTCTGCCATCTTTATCAAGCAGAGAGTGAAGGCCCACTGAAGTTTACTGTCCAGCGATTGTTGGTGATCAGTGCACCCAGCACCAGTGGGAAATTTGTAAGTTGGGAGAGAGTTTATCTTATGTTGAGGCCAGGTCGCTATCTGGATTTGGTGAGACATTGATGTGACAGTTCCCATTGTCTTTATTCAGCACTACTGTTGTAATGTGGTAGGACCCTCACCACTGGTGGGTAGCAGAAGTCAACATTCACTTTTGGTGATGCTGCACTTGCTGCAACTAGCTTCTCATGTAAGTCAACATTAATTAGCCCCCACTTTGCCTTGTTTGGTGTAAATTCTGTAGCTATTCGTTCTCTGTTTAATAAGAGTGCTGCTGGTAATGCCTGTTTACTTGGCATTGCAGTGTGTGCACTGTTACTGCGATTGTAGCCTCACATGGGGTATTTTTGGTTTGTAAGACTGTTATTGAAAGTTGTGGATGGTTGGGACATGGCACAATAACCACAGAATGACCTATTGCTTGGGGGTTGACATCCCTGGATGTGGCAGTGTTGGGAGAACCAGTTTGTTGTTGCGGTTGGGGGGAGGGGTTGGATAATTTGAAGACCAGTCTTGGTGGTTTACAAAACAGGTCTTGGGTGAGTGGTGAAGAAGCTAGGATTTTGTGTTCGCAATTGAAATTTGTTTTGAGTTTTTAAGGCCCTAGTGAAGGTGGACAGCCAGAGGTTGGTTGAATTAGAATGATGTATTTGTTTGATTTGTAGTGGTGCGTGGTAACCTCTTTATTTACGACAACAATTATATTGTGGGTGTAATGGTGGTGTGCTTAGCAAGTAGACAGTAGTGTTTTGAGTTTTGTGTCTGAATTGTGATGGCAATAAGACATGTTAGAAGTTATTGATGGTCCGTGTTTTTTTTATTTATTTAAGCCATAAGGTGAAAAGGGACGGGGTCAAATTTATTGTACCATTACAACCTGTGTCTCGCCTCAGATGTAACCAATTTTCTATGATGAAAAGGGGAAAATAAATAAAAATAATTATTTTTATTATTATTAAATGTGGAAAAAAATTATTATTTTTTTTATATGAAAGTATTTATTAGTGTTCAGAGTATTGAAGAAAGACAATTGTAAAAGATGCTATAGTAATATGGGCCTCACTGAGATGAGCAACAAAATCGGTGTACATGTGAGTTCGACAAATACTGAGTCACATCTAATATAATATGATGTACTTAATCATCCTTGCTCCTGCCAGTACTATGAAGTAGGTACCACACTCTTACTTAAAATATTGTGTCAAAGTTTTCATTAAAATTTTTTAAACCATTGCACAGATGTACAATTCAATTAAAGTTAGTAAATAAGTAATACATTTTGAGAATTTGTTTTTTATTTCAGTAAGGTATAAAATTAATGAAAAAGAAACTGAGATGAACTCTTGTCTCTGTTTGGTTCCTGGAATTTTCTATCACCAGTAAGTAAACCAGTGTCAGTGATAACCGAATGCATCAGACAGGGTGTCCACCGACAAGGAAAACCTGGAAAGCAGGGAAAAGTCAGGGAATTTCGTCAGGGAAAAGTCAGGGAATTTTCATTTGGGTCAGGGAAAAATCATACAAAACAGCCCAGAATAAACATTTTTGTAGTACTGAATATTTAAATTATTATAATTTAGTTATTGCAGTGAATCAATTTGTATGTGTTTCTGATTACATTCACTGTTGGGAAACCTGATTTAATTTTTTTTATATAAAATTGTTGTTCTTATTTTATTCAACATATTGAGTCACTTAGTATACAGTCTGTGATTCAAATGCATGTATCCAATTCTTTTAATGTTGTTCCATTAAAGCTATTTATTTCAAATGTGTTGAATTGATGTAAAATTATGGAATCAAAGATACCAATTCAGCCAAGAAGTTAGGGCAGCTTGTAACATTTTGGGTCTTGAGCACCGATGAGGGTGAAGGAAGTTGGGAATAACCAGGATTAAGATAAGAAATATCCTTGAGAAATCTCACCAAAGTCCCAGCACTATTTTCACAAGCAAAATACAGGAGTGACCGGTTACTGTGAAGCGATCACACTAGCCATTTGGCCGATACAGACCTTAAAAAGCACCAGTTTTGCCGATAAAAGATCAGGGAAAATTAACAGATATTACCTGGAAAACGGGGAAAAGTCAGGGAATTCCAAAACTGAAAATCAGTGGACATCCTGAGAGAGCACTTGTAACAAGTCAAGACGTAAAGTTAGGTACTCATATTACAGTCGAGTCCCGTAACTACAGCATCTGCTACTACATCATTGCAACTACGACAGTAATCTCAAACTCCGTCAAAAATGTTCAAAATGTTAATAATTTAAAGGGAATAAAATTGAATAATTTAACAGGAAACTTTATTAAAAATAAGTTGATTAGAATTTAGCAATAATGTAAGTGGTTACAGTAAATCATTAAACAGCAGCTGTAAAAAACTACGAAAATTTTACAAAAAGACTGCTAGGTGAATTAGGCTGCATGCGCAACACCAAAGTGAGGCTGTTCTGTGCAGCAAGGAAGGCCATGTGGTAACTCAGTCTCCTTCCTATATCTTCTCCCTTTCACTCACACACACACTACTCATACTTATCTTGTTTTAATATTGTACACTGCGCATGTAGTATGGGGTAGTTAGCGACCTTTTTTCTCTTGTGGCAAATCTGTTTGAACAGCTGAAGGGGAAGAAGAAAAAGACACGAAATAAACTCCCACCAGTGGTGGGCCATTTGTGAAAACGAGCGTGTCTAGCCTTAGCATTGCTTTTCAACGAAAAGTCTATCTAGGCCCGCTGTCACACTGGATGCAGAACAACTTAAATTAAACACTTCAGTTTTATAAAGCTACAAACGAGCTCAAATTGCAGTCTCTTACTCGTTCGAAGTAAACTGGTTTCATAAGTAGTTTGGAACAACATATCTTCGATGCTGCTCTCCTATTGGCTGCTTGGAGTAATGATTCTCCGTGTAATAACTATGGCTGCTTTTTGGTTGTTTATTTTAAACTCGTTAAATTATATTGTTAGGTGTAAAATAATTATATGTACTTTACACATGCAGCAGCATTGCAATTGGATGCAATTTGATAGTTAAAAAGTCACGAATGTTGGTTGTAGATGTGATAATAAATATGATACATTTCAGGTTCCAAGTTTGTTGAGGCCAGAAAGTTCATTAAATTTATTCTGTTTGGTCGTGTAACTAGCAAACATGTTTAGCTTTATACACAATTAAACATGGCTGGTGAGTATTTAACTGAAGAGTGTGACAAGTCAAATCATGTCTCGTTGGGCGACAAAATGTGGCGAGTCCACGTTGGGCTGACAAAATGTGACAGGTCGCACTGCAGCAGCTCCGACTAGCTCAGCGACATCAACACAAAGGGCGTGGGTTCTCCCTACGTAGCACGAGACAAGGAATAAATCGGCAGAACTTTCACAAACGTTTTGGGGTTTATTACATTAAATTACGTTCCAAATTTATACATTGCTTAAACTCCGACTGCAGGGAGGCACCCTTTTGAGCAAACTGAAGAAAAAATTAAATTTTACAAGCTATATGCCGGTGATCACCGAATCTATCAATTTCTCTTAAACAGAAACAAAAAACCCCAACTTCACAAATCACTTAAATGAAAAGAAAATATGACAGTCAATACTAAAGTCGCAGAACCACCCGCTCACTGCATTTTACCAGCAGAACCCTATCGGTTCTGCCTCCATCGTCACGCCACACCCGCACGACCATCTCTGCTAATGCCATCTTGAACCAGACCTCTGCAGCGAACAACACACAACCGTCTCTGGCTACATCTCGCCAACCAATCCCCTGTCTTCGCGCGCAAGCTACCCACGTTGCTAGTCAGTGGTGCCGCCCCGCGGCCATTACAGAAAACAATTAAAAATATTACGTTTTTACATAACTAAAAGAACATTTTGAATTCGTGATATCTCCACATAATTACAAACATTAACATTTTAGTTTCCAAATAAATTATATACAAATATATTTAGTATTAACGTTTTTGCTAGGTGAAAGAAACATTAAATTTAAATTTGACACGGCCAATCAGCAATAGTCTGTGATCTTATTGGTTGTAACCGAATACGGCTGTAAATTCTTAACGTTCATGTTTATAGGCTGGTTTTGCACTGAAACATAGTAACTTTTATTGGAAACACTAAAATTAGATTGATATATCTGTCCGTTTCACACTCCAAGATTTAACAATGAACACACATAATTTCGTTAACTTCAAATGCAAACAATTTAAGCAGAAAGTACATATTAAAAATATACTGGATATAAACAGAATCATTTAAATTTTAAATAAATATGAACATAAATAAGCAAACTGTTATTCTTACTGTTGAATGAGTAATTTATTATTACCAAAATAAATGTCATTTTAAGAAGAATTAGTTCACAGTTACTCAAATTGATTATTTTAAATACATATTAATTTCCACTGACGTGCTGGCATTTAACAAATAAAGTTCTTAATAAACTGTTCTTAACAAAACTCTCAGACACCAGTGTTAGAATGGCCATGAGGCCTACATTATAAATGACAAATAAAATTGAAATTTGCATATTGTAAAATAAAAATGTAAAAATTAATCTGGGGTCAGGGCCTTGGCCACGCTACAAAAGGTTTAAGACCTCTTAGTGTGACCGTGGACTTTTTTTAATAGTGTTGTAACGCAGGCCAGATATGTTAACGATCGCTGTTCACGAGACGTCAGAATTACTTTTCATATTGCTTCTGCCACTCGCATCATGAGAGCATGCATTTTAAAAAAAGTATGCTACTTTTGTCAAACTGATTACGATATGTACTACACTAAAAGTAACGTGACATTCACCTCAACTGTTTGTCTTTTGTGCCGGTGAGTTGTGTTTACATTTCAGTAATACATTTTTATTTTATGGTGCGTGCAAGTGCACTGCACTGAAGGCTGCACGTTGCCTAGTAATGACAGCGCATTATGACGGAACAGTGAACCACTAGCTCCATCTTAGTTCTCATTCTGTCTAGTTCCCAGATGCTCATCTGCCGTAATCAAGTACGTCATGAGAAAGAATCTAGACACGCGCATTGTTATGCGTCAGGCCACGCTGCCTATACACGTCACAATAAAACACGTGCTGCTTGTGCTCGCTGTTAAATTTTTGCAAACTAAGTACCGTATAAACCCACGTACCACCCGCACCTTTTTGCGAAAATATAAGTTTCTAAAAGTGGGGTGCGGGTGGTACATTGATCAAACTGCACGTGGGCCGTTTTTACACTGACGAAAAAGCACTGCCGTAGTACAACTTGCCACCATTATCCTTAAGCAAGGTATTGTGCGAGGTAGAGTGAACCCTAGTTTTTTGACGAATGACTTAATTAATTCACGTAACGGCTGTGATAACCATGTGGAATGATGTCAGCCGCGCGGCTGTGTTGTGCAGAGTGCAGACGCCAGACGGTTGAAGATAGGATGGAATGGGCGGGTGGAGCGAAGCGAGTTGGGTTGGGGGAGGGGGTGGGAGGTAGAGCCAGCAGCGAAGGTCACATTCCATTCTGTGTTGCCACATTGCAGCTTGCTGCGCACAAACATCTCGAGTGTGATAGCGAAGCACAGCACATACCGTTAAGTACCGGTACCGAGTGATTTCATACGTGTATTCATAGCTGAAAGTAGAAATGAGTCATAAGAGGCTGCGTTCATTCACAGTTGCGGAAAAATTGAAGATTATTAGTGAAGCGGAAGAGTTCGGTAACCGTGCTGTGGGAAGAAAATTCGATGTCGACGAATCGTGTGTGCGAGATTGGAGGAAGAACAAAGACAAACTACAAATGGTCAGTGGTGAAAGACGTGCGTTTCGTGGTGCGGCAGCGAAGTTTCAGGAAATCGTCGCGTGACTGGGATGAGATGTGTTCCTTATCGATCGTTCATTGTCGAGCGCGAGACAAGGAGGCGGGAGTGAGAGAGCAACCATTGTGACCAAAAAATATACATTTTACATTGTAATTCTTTAATATTTGTCAATGTTTAAAACTAAACTCCCTTCTCATACTAAACGATTTTCTACACACAGATCTGTCCCACAATGTCATTCTTAAAATCAGGGTGCGGGTCTTACACAGGGGCGGGTGGTACGTGGGTTTATACGGTAACTATTTATAGGCTTGTCTAGTATCAATTACTTCAGAAAAATTTAGCCTATTAAATGAGATCATTATTATTTTTTTTTAAAGTTGTCTGTTATACGCCAATGACAATTGATCACAAACTTAGAAGAAACAAAATGCACTTTAACAAGAAAAAATTTTAAGGAGTTGAATGAAAGCAACTACGACAAATTTCTCAGAAACCATGGCTTCTCGTAGTAGCGATGCTCGACTGTACATTTTGTCGAAAAAATTGCTGTTAGTACTGTAATTTAGGGTTTGTGTTAAGACTACTGGTTCTCATTTGTACTATTTTTGCATATATAATTTTAGTTCCTGAAAAAAGCAGATATTTTAAAACTTGCACATAGAAGTAATGGAGATTGTTTTTTGTACCTAGTTAATTTGTGAAGAAAAAAAATATATATTTTAGGTAATACAGTAGTTGTTTTAAACATGTTTTCTTTTTATTCGACAATCATTGAAACATATTGTTATAGAAAAACAATTTCCCATACATCTATGTGTGTGTTCAACAATATATAATCCTTTTTAGGTTTTAAAAAATATTATTTTTATGAACATTGTAAATTGGATCACATAGTTTTAAAATACAGCATGTGTAGTTGTGAGCAGGATGTTTTCGAAAGATCTTAGTTGTTAACTAGCTGTAGCAGTATGTTTCCTAACTGTGCTGTGTGCTTTGCAGTTGCAAAAGGCCTCACCATTACCCCTGTACTACCTGGTAAACAGCACAACCAACATTCCAACTTACTGCTGGGAAATCCAGCTCCAGATGACTACGTACTCATGAAGGAAGAAACATTTAAGACCGATGGCAACAGGTGTGTTTCTGTATATTCATATATTAAATTTTTTTGTGCTTATACTGTACGTTAGTACAGTAGATGCGAAATTTTGATGGTGTACCATACTATCAGATACTGATAATCATGTAAGTATTAGTGCGGGCCACGGTTGGTGCAGTGACTAGAGCACTCATCTTCCACCAAGGCGATCCGGGTTCAATTCCTGGCAATGTCTCTCTGGTTTTTCACATGTGAGAATCGTGCAGGACAATGCTGCTGGTCGGCGGAATTTCTCTGGAATCTCCTGTTTCCCACCCCTTATTTCTGCCGCTGCTCCATACTCATGTCATGTCATCCTTCAACAGCACTGTAGGCCTAGATATTGAGTTCTGACCAAAGTATTTTAACTTCATGTATGTACTAGTATGCTTACATATGCTAATACCACGGTTGTAGAAGAACAGGTCTGGACACTCGCCTATTTACCAATGTATTTTACTTGACCCCCTTGTTGTTTGGCTGTAGTTCGTCAAGTTACCGAGAATGTTGTACTCTTTGGCGCTGTAATCCGGGCGGTCGGACTTAAACTCTGCACACTTTTTTTCCATTGTTAACATTATAAAGTAAATAAAGGTTTCTAGAGTCATGATTTAAAATTGGGAGCGAAGGAATGTTTCATAAATTGATAAAAAATAAGTTTTGATAAATTGTTTATCTTAGTGGGATTACAGCGCCAAAAATGTATAGCACTATCGGTAACTTGGTGAACTGCAGCCAAACAACAAGGGGGTCCAGTTTCTAGGCGAGTGTCCAGACCTGTTCTTCTACGACCGTGGCTAAGACTGCGGTTACATTGCTCTCTCTCGCTGCAGTAGAACCTCACTGTTAGGACTTTCCACGGTTACCAAGAAAAGGGTTATAATACCAGTGTACACTTTTGAAATTTGGACTTATCCCAACCCATATTCTTAAAAATATACTATTTTTCTTGTTAAATATCTGTTAATTAATTCCTAATGTTTCATTACAGTTTTTTATATAAATATAAATTACCCTATTTGCGCGCACATTGGCTCCTCCCCCTCCCATAAGTTTTGAAACTCAAATTTGTAAAAAGCTAAAATTTCGCACCTAGGCCCTCCTATGTGTATTTCATGAGAAATGAGAATTATAATGTCTGGCAACCATGTACAGTGCACCATCATATCAGTTTATTTTGTGTACCTTATTCGCCCATATACCCCGTGCAGGTCCCCCCCCCCCCCCCAATTTGCTTACAAAACTGGGGGTTCGTGGCTTATATGGATAATTAGTATTTGAAGTCTGCATGCTACTTGGGTAGGTAACTGGCGTGCGCTGAGACTTGACAGCAGCGCGGTAGGCTAGGCACAAACGCACACAGCCATGCAGGCGGAGGAATGCTGAGCTGGAGGCGCGATCGATAACTTGCCACATGTTTAGGAGGCATTGTTCTCTGCGCGTAGCAGATAAGTGTTTTTGTAGTGACTTTGTACGTTAGTATTTTGATAGTTCTTTGAGAAATCAAAATGTCAAAATGACGATTGCATTTGTTTACAGTGAGTGAGAAGCAGCATCAACAGTTCGTCATGACTAAATATTTTGGTCTACTTAGGCCGGATAATGACGGTAATTTTATTTCGCTTCGCATGTTTAGTGTTGCATCACACGTTGCACGCCTCATGTACTTTGTTCGTCCGACCCGTGCTCTTCAACAGCTGATTGTTTACGTTTTTGATACACGGAAGTGATGCGTTTTTTATCTATTAAGGCCCGGTTTCTCAATGTCTGATATTCTTATGATTATCTTCC
The DNA here is from genome assembly GCA_003012365.1 of Medauroidea extradentata. Lineage (NCBI taxonomy): Eukaryota > Metazoa > Arthropoda > Insecta > Phasmatodea > Phasmatidae > Medauroidea > Medauroidea extradentata. The sequence continues at coordinate 37,025 of PNEQ01003328.1, forward strand.
GATTAAAATTTAATCAATGGGTTAGAAGTCGGTAACCATTGGTTATCTTAATCATAAGAAGAGGTATTGATTACAGTGTTAAACAGGACTTTTAAAACAAAGAAGATTATAAACAATGACCATTTTTTAGGTTATGATGGCAGATGATTTAAATTTCTTGTTTGAAGAAGATGATGATGAAGAAATAGTACATTTCATAAACAGGCCAAGACTTTTTCGGGAACGCCCAAGTCACATGTAAATAGACGACCATGAATTTGTTATGCGATTGTGGCTGAGTAAAAATACTGTCCTAGCACTACTAGAAAAAATTGTACAGCTGAAAGTGACCACAGACAGGTGTGTACTTATTTATTGCATGTTTTGTTTACATCCCATAAACTTTAGTACGTTCGGATAAATAATATTCTTTTGTAGGTTTTGTGAAAACATTTGATGGTTATGTCACATGCCTTTGATTTCTCTATACTTCCGTACATTATTTTGCATAATTGGTTGGAAACTTATGTTAGATGTACGTAATATTACGTATCTTGGGTGATGGTAATAAAAAATATATTTCTATTTCTTCTGAAAAAATAAAACCTATAATGATCAAGGAATCTGGATTGAAAAGTTCTTAATATAAATTTGTAGATTACTTTACATGTTTATCGATACTTTTGTATGTTATATAACCTATTGTAGGTTATGTTATTGTTACATAATTGTGTAGGTTATATCACACATATAGGTTCCTCGATGAATAAAATTCTACTTCGATTTTCTTCCATGCATCTTCTTTATGCTTCCAAGTTACTGCGTCAGTTTTTTTTTTTTTTTTTTTTTTTTTTTTTTTTTTTTTTTTTTTTTTTTTTTTTTTTTTTTTTTTTTTTTTTTTTTTTTTTTTTTTTTTTTTTTTTTTTTTTTTTTTTTTTTTTTTTTTTTTTGTATTCTATGAAACGGGCGTATTTTTCAGCACTGAAACAAAATTTTCGGCACGCGGCCGCTTATTTTTTTCCAATTCGTATACAAACACTGTTAACCAGCACAACTAAATAAACAAATAAAAGCTTTACTGCAGCCAATCACAAGCTTATATGTCATTGCATGGTTGGCACATGTACCTTAACCGATACTTGCTGAACATAAGATTAAAGTACGTTGAGAAACACTTCAGATTTAATCACCACTTAATCAATAGGTTAAATATAATCACAGGATTAGCTAACCAAGGCTTTAATCAGACATTGAGAAACCGGCCCTAAATTTGTATGCATAAAATAAGTTACCGTAAAACAATGAACCCTATTATGTGCTAGCAAATTTAAGTTTTTTTAAAATTATTTTCTCAAAAAATATTTTTTTGGATTGGGTGATACTTCATAACTTAATTTTTTTCTTTCGTACAGAGGACGTAAATAGAAATAGTACAGCATTAAAACATACCTAATGTTGACAAATTTTAAATTTTTCTGGAAAAAATAGGGGGCCTATGTGTGCATAAATACGGTAATTTTGTACATATTGTTGCGTGCCATGTACCTGGAGGCCAGTGGTCTGCGGCTGTATCGTAACACCTTGAGGGCTGGCCGATGATTCAAAGTCCGGGTGGCTCATAGTGGGAATCCCGCCGAAACTACGTCATAGGTACCTGTCCCAACTGCGTCTTAACCCTTCGAGGGCGGCCGACGTGACTACAAGCACATCCGAAACATGATGAAATATCTATTTTTAGACCCCTGTAATGCGGGGAACACCAGACTGTCTGGGCTAGTATAAAAGCACAGAATCGGCACATTTGAGGGGAGTTCGCTATTGGTAGTGCTAGAGGAAGGTGCTACGCCTGTGGAGAGAGACTGGAGAAGATATCTTGGTGACGTCAAAGTCTACTGTGAGGCGGCAGGGGGCTACCTTTGGAGCAGTGTTTGGCGATACAAGAGGACTGCTGCGGCGGGCTGACGGGCGAAGAGGAGGTGCGCGACGGGAGTCGAACAGAAGACCTCAAGAGTGAAGACAGCGGTGCACTCGGGGTGCTGCGCAGCACATGGTGAGCCATCACCACTTCGGACTGATAAGGTTGTACATTGTCATTATTAGAAATACTATTGATTGGATATATGACTGAATTTTATTGTGATTTATAGTGTTTAATTAATTGATGGTAGACTTTTCTTGTGCTTTAATTGTCAAAGTTAATTAACGTGTCTGTGACACAGGGGTAATTGTGTGCATAACTAATTGTGTTGTGAGAGTTCTAGTTGATTACTGTTTTGTGTATTTCGTAGCTTTGTGAGCTATTAAATCCAG
>PNEQ01003328.1:39413-67688 GCA_003012365.1 Medauroidea extradentata
TAGACCTCTATCCCAAAGAACTCATGGGAATTGCCCACATATAAAGTTTGTGCTCTCAAACTTGTAACAATATATTCCATAAAATTGCAATCCAGAAGAACATTTACGACTTTCCCTTTTCCCCAAAAATTACTTGGTGTATTAATAACGTGTTATTACGTATAAATAAAACATTATGTTAGTGACCGCCTAGTCTGTTTTTGCTGTATTTTTGTCACAGTATTCTGCCCACCTCAGGCATCTTACAGATGGGGCAGACTAAATGCAAGTTAAATGGGTCTGACCCAAGTAGGGGTACTCAAACACCACCTTACTTACATTAATACACTTACACAACACAAGGTGAAAGTAGCATAAAGGAATCAACAATATCCACTCTTGCAAGTATGATGCGTGTACTATTTAACAAAAGTTACAGGTGTGCGAGCAAACACAGTTATAAAAAACAGAGCAAGTTAAATTACATATCAGACAAATTAAGTTACCAATTATTAGGGGAAATCAGTAAAGCAAAAATTACAAATTACATACCAAAATAATATGTACCTCTTTCCCTCATGCCATGTCAACTCCCCCGCCGGCCGCAAATAACAACGGAAACGGAACCGATACAAAATAACGAGAGAGGTGACGGGAAGAAGGTGAGCCCTCAAGGCATGATCCAACAGAAGGGAATTTACGTAAACTCTTTGAAAGAACATGCTAGCCGGCCGAGCGTCGAAGTGGCAGAGAGGAATAGGCGACCTTTTCAAGGCAGCTGCGGGACCGGGACTGCCTGGAGCCGGATGACAGAGGACCAGGTAATGGTAGGGGAAAAGGGGGGTTTACCAGGCAGAAGTGGAGGGGAGGAGATGAAGATGCCAGAGGAGGGCCAAAGGCCAACAGAGGTGCGTGTGCATTTTGAACGAGGCACAGAGTCCGATGTCACAATGGCTCTTACATAGCCGCTCTCAAAATACTTAGTTGTTACAGATAGCATTCCGTAGTGCTCACAAGTTGCACAGACCTTGCAGATAAATGTACATAAAACGTTGAATCTCGACAATAGCCTAGGAAGGTGTGCTGGCCCAGCACAGTATCTAAATCTCTACATTTTAACACAATACGTACTGTATTAAGCAAGCATTGTACATCACCATCTAACTTTTTGAGTGCACAAAACAGTTTTCAATTGCTTTTTGCTAGAAAGTCTAAACATTTTTATTAAAGAAATACATTTATGAACTGGAAAATGCATTCTGAATACTATAACCTAGCTGGGCATCTATGTGAGAGATTTTGGTCAGCGCATAACATTGAGGTCTTAGCGCTGGTGAGGTATGTAATGAGGTGAATATGGAGCAGTGCCAGAATGAAGGGGTGGGCAAACGGAAGATCCCAAGAAAACCTGCTGGCTAATTGCATCGTCCGGCAATGATTCCCACATGCGGAAATCTGGGGACAGACCCTGCCGGGAACCGAACCTTCATTGCCTTAGGGGGAGGCGAACGTCTAACCATTCAACCACCGCGGCCCCTACCTCTTCTAGAAGCACTTAAACCTAACCACTGAGAAAATCAGGTGTTTTAAGGAGTTTTAGTTTATACGATGGCCAGAAGTGTTCTGAATTAAATTATACCATAGAAGGCGATGAATGACTTCCCTTCCACACAATATAAGCAATACACTTAGTTACTTTTACAGGCATTGATGTAAGTCTTCAGTTGCCATATAGTTTTTAAATTATAGTTTAAATAATAAGCATTTACTAGTTGTCCACAAATGGTGATTGAAACTCAGTCCAAAAACACATGTATACAAAATCAAAGTCCTAATAAGACAAGCAAAGAGAGAAGGTACAATATCCTTGCAAGAAAATGAAAGAAAGAAAAACATCTGACAGTATGACAAACTTGTACTGATTGTGGTCACTCATTAAAACAACCTGTCAAGGAGGTGATGGCCAGAGTGAATGGTATTGACTATCATCAGCAGCCAAGTGAGAGGTATATATCTACCAGCTGTACAAAATTTGCGGATAATAACGAAGATTAAAGCTACCATAAAAATTACAGTACAGTACTTATTTTTTAATTGATTCTCCTCTAAGGTTTAATCCCAAGTTTTTCCAGGGTTCCTCAAAAATATTTGTTTCAAAGCATGTCTCAATATAAAAGGGTTTAGGTTGTCATTTCAACAATATTGTGTTTATAAATCTGCTGCAGCAAATACATAATGATCTTCTATGTCCTGCAGAAAAATAACTTACTACGGCAGAACCTCTTTTTACACCCCCTGTTTTTACACCTTTTTTGTGGTCCTATTTGCTGCTTTCTTTTAAATTAGAAGTTTTCCTCTTTTTGCACTTGCCTGCATTTTAAAACAATTTTTCCAGGTCCCTTGAGAAGTGTAAAAAAGGGGTTCCACTCTAGTGTTTGTATATTTGTAGATACCATGTCCTGTAGTCTTGTAAGAACATTTTTGAACAAACAATGTTGCATTTCTAATGTTTTACATTCTCATCTGTAAAATTAAATCTTTAGCAGGCAGCACATAAGTTACTAAAGTAGGTGAACCAGGTATGTGATGAACAGTCAGTCAGTATGAATGTAATTCTTTGTTCTTAGGGTGAACGTTATTGAGGAGAACTTGTGCATTGATAAGGATAGTGACATAGTGAAGGCTCAGAAGAGACGTCGAGAGATCCTGCCACCCATGTGGGATGTGTATGAACGAGTTTCTACCTACAGCACTTTGGTGACTCATCGTAGGTACATAGTCAACAAGGCTGCCTTTCCCTGCTCACTTTGCAACAAATGCTTTAGTGTGACTCAAGGTTATCAGCGTGATGGAGTAAACATCACAGAAAATGATGAAAGGTTGGTACAGTCAGCAGAAAAGGTTTTTTTTTCTTTCTGTCTTTCTTTCTTTCTTTCTCCAAGCATATACAGTATAAGACAATTTTGGGGGGAAATCAGTTGAATTTGTGATTTGATATTTCAGAAAAGTTTTTTTTTTTTTTTTTTTGCATTTTCTGTGTTAACGAAGAGGCACTTCTGGGTACAGTACTTAAATCTAATTTTTTTTCCATACTGTAGAATTTTGTTACAACCCTTCACGGTTTCCGGTAAAAGGGTCGTAAAAATGGGAGGGTCATAATAGAGGGATAGGGAGATTTTGGGCTGATTTTGACCCACCAAATATCCTATAGTACATAAAAATTTGCTGTTTCACGCATAAAGTTTAGGCATTCAGTTATCTCTGGTGTAAAAAATTCAATTTTCAAGTTATATACAAATAATTTCAATAGTCAGATGCTTCCATAAAACAATTATACTCTAAAAAGCAATCTTCAGTCTCTACTTATCACAAAAAATGGCATAAACACTGTGTGACATGTCCATTTTCATTGACTTAGTGTGGAAAAATCATATGATTTATCATTGAAAGGTTAACTTCTTATTTGAAATTTTATTATACAGATGCCGTAAATCTTTGACATTGTACTCATTGTACCAAGAAGTACCAGTATGTGGCAGCGCTGCGTATTTGGTATAGAAATGGAAGAGCGGCCGATTGGCTTTTATTTGTCCTGTTCTCAATTTGCTGTTCGTGCATGATCCATCCTGTTTGTCTGAGCGAAGCATACAGACCACGCCGCTTACGGCAACAGGACTGATTGCACGCGCTTCAGTGGTTGTTATTACCCCACGGCACCTACACATGCCCCACGTGCCGAGTGATCAATAACACAGCAGGAGTTGTCGAGGTCAAGTACTGTCCGGAGCTGAGGAGAAGCCAAGGCTCAAAAATGTGGCTGGGGTGACGACAAGTGAAGGGCTGTGCGGTCCCAACCACCACCCTGCCTTGCCTTCTCCTCGGCTCCCTGCATTAGGTAGGTACTATCCTAGCTCAATTCTAAAGGAGTGAACACACTGGATCCGTTCAGGTCAGTTCAATTAATTTCCGTTCAGTTTGCATCCGTCCGCTTTCAGTTTGAGAATTAATTTATCACATTCAAAACACTAGCCCAGTACCTTCCGTCATCAGTCTGTTTTGCTAGTTGGGGCAAGCTCGACTGAACGGAAGGTGATGGAGACGTCCGGAACTGAACTGAACGGACGCAGTGCGCGGCATGCTGTCTGATGACATGAACAGCAAACTGTCAGTCAAGGACTGAACTAAACACTGTACTGAACTGAACGGATCCAGTGTGCTCGCTTTTAATGTGCACAACCTAATGTGAAGCTAAAGGGAAAAAATAAATGAGATAATGCTGAATTTTTTTCCTTTTTGCTTCTTTTACAGACTTGAGTGTCATTTCTGGTACTTTTTTTTTTTTTGCAGTGATTTCATGTCAACAATAAATAAACATGTTGTTTTTTCACCCACTCCCCCAGGCCATCACCAGACACTGAAACAAAGGATGGCTGGGAGAGAGTGGGAGGGGAAAGACAAACATGAGGCTGTGCTTTGTGGCCAGTCTGGATGAAAGTAGCACGTGACTGCCGAACTGTATTGGTGGCGGTTTTGGCTGCAGCTGCTACGTACTCTAGGCAAGACATAGAGTTGTTGCGCTGACATAAATACAATCTGTATTGGCGGGGTAGGGGAAGTGAATGGGAATTGGCTGTCATGGACAATTGTGGAACAAATATTTCTTTCAGCTATTTTTCCTTTATTTTTCTACTTTTTTTACCCAAATTTTTTACAGTTCATCAAAAAAGGGTCGTAAAAATGGGATGGTCGTAATAAAGGGGGTCGTTACAAGATTTTACTGTACCAATTTTAAGATGGGGCAGGTATGCCTATAGTCCAGTGACCTGGAAAACTGGAAAAGTCAGCAAGATTTGTAAAAGTTATAAGCAAAAGTAGGCTCACTATTAAGCTCTTCTGTAAGGTTTCTAGAAAGTACATATGCTTTATTTTACTAAACGGAAAAAGTCTTGAACTTGGAATTAATACTGTACAGTCCAGAAGATCTCGTTGAAATTCTGTTGTCTGAGCTTGCTGGCAAATTATATTCCACAATTTAAGTCAATCAATAAGCCTCATCTGAACCAGCAGTTCTTTCAGGTAGTGACAAAATGTTTCTAAACTTTTTACTACAAAATTGTAATGCATCTGGTAGACCTGATTTTAAAAGTTATCAGGGTGTCGATAGATACTTAATCCAACCAACTTTTTTAAAATTAATGTACATTCAGTATCTGTCATAAGGATGCTATAGCAATAGCAATAAAAACATTTGTTTAGAAGGTGTTGTTTCTACCTATAGTATGTTTTGTTGGTTACTATCCAATTTTTTGTGATGGTTACAATTTTCGAAATTATGGCATTTGTACATTATATATTTTATTTTTTATGACTACAGTATTATGTTATTTTCAACCACAAAAGCCTGAAAAATTTGGAAAATTGTTCACATATGTGCATGTTCACATGTATGTGTGTTGGGACATGCATGTCCATGTATGTAATTGTATGTACATGGGTTTTTTGCTGCAGAGGAATGCATTCTATATGATGAAGTGGTACTCTAAAAACATAATGCTTCTTTGAAATGTGTATATATTATTTTGAGGTCGTTTAACATAATCAACACCAACTTTTATTTTACTGCTGTATTGTAAAATATGGTGCGCAACTGGATACAAATAAAAATTTTGATACATGTGTGCGTGGACTTAATTATGTTGTCATGTCCAATAAAAATATGGGATTCATAGTTTTTAGTCCGTCACCAGCACTACTGTTGGCTCCATTCTTGTTTGAAGGTACTGTACTCAGGATTACTCTGATTTCTAGCATCTTAGTTTACACTTCTCAATTGTTTGGTCAGCTGTCTTAAATTAGAACATAAGGACAGTTCTCTAGTGAATTCTTTGGAACATTGTACATTTTACAGCCAAGCTTAATTAGTTGAAATCTCCATCTCATAATCAGTTAATCTCATTAATAATTAAAATTATCCAGTTAATTTATGTAGTAAAATGGTTTTCAGTAATTTATCGTATTGCAAAGTTTTTATTCTTGTTTACAATACATCACAACACCAGAGACGTTATCCGAAGTAAAAATGATGACACTCAAACTTCAACCAAAAAATGGTTACGGTAATAATCGAGTATGATTAGTGCCTGTAAATACTGCAAAAACTGTGAGCAGCAGCTCTGAGAATATGTCCCGAGCACCAATACTTACATGGTCGGCCATCTTGCGTATTTTATCTCGCTTAGCCTATCTGAGACGTCGCTAAATGAAAACAACGCTACGGAAAAAAACTGCTGCTGTAATGCAAAACAATTGTTCCCTCATAGATAGATACTAATGTATTCCCCCATGTACCAGGCGCATACATGTAAGAGGCGCACCCCCATTTTTCAATTCCAAATTTGGGGGGGGGGGAAAAAATTTCCAAAAAAAAAAATTTTCAATTTTCAATTTTTTTTTTTTTTTTTGTGTTTTTGGCCAAACAAAATTCTACTACTCGCTTGAAATACGAGGTACCTAAATGGTACGGCTGCGTTTATTAGGCCGGCCGCATGCCCAAATAATTGATGTTAGGTAAGCCCTATGTAAACAATACAACACAATAAAAACACAACGCAACTTTCTACATACAAGCAAATAAATTCCACTTACCTATGTACAAACAGCATCTTGTATATGTAAAAGAGAAGGGGAAAAGAAAAGTACGGTAGGTAGAACACTAAACATCAGCACTATCAGACTCGTCACTGATGACATCATCTTCTCCAGGGCTGTCCTTGGCGGCATCGTCACTCTCAAAGGCGTCGTCTTCCGTCCCGTCCAGTGCATTGCTTATAAAACATTTGCGGAAGCTCTTTACGACAAGCTGTTCTGGAATAAGATGCTTCTCTGTTTTAGCAGAGCACCGGGGCGATGTTCCCATACACACTTCAGCCAGTCTACAACGACTTCGTTGTCCATCCAGCGTTTCTCTTGTGCCCTAACAAAAATATTTGCCGGTAATTTTCATTTCTCGGTATTGACTTGCGTTTAAAAATTACGAAAGGGGGAAGTTTTCTACCGTCGGCCAACATCGTCAACATCACGGTGCACCTCTGTTTTTCGTTGCCACCTGTGCGCACCTGCACAGATTTTGCGCCACTGATGTTGACAGTAGTATTGCTCGGCATTTCAAAGTAGTCAGGAGTTGGTCAGCATTCCCCATCTGCCCCAGGAGGAACGAGTGTTGCTGACGCAACCGAATCACGTACCGCTGATAAGCAACCAGCTTATCAGTGTACGCTTCTGGAAGTCGCTGACATACAGTGGTTTTCCTTCGCAGAGACAGCCCGTTTCATTTATAAAAATGATAGACCCAGTTTGTGCTGGCCTTGAACTTGGGCTAAACTCCCAATTCCCGCGCTAGCCGTAATGCCTCCATTTGGCTCATATCAGTACTCACAGCATAACCAAACTGCCGCAGTTCGGTTATGTAAGCAATCAATCTTCTTTCCACTTCTGGAAATTTTGCTTTCATACCTCTGAAAGCCCTTCTGTTCATGGTATTGCTTCCTTCCAATTTCACCTTTTCTTGCCGCCACCTTCTGATGCACGGCTCTGCAATATCGTATTTCCTTCCCGCAGCACGATTGCCTATTTCCTCTGCTTCAGCCACTACCTTTAGCTTTTCGCCCACGGTAAATGATCGAAGCCGTTTCGACATTTTCGCACTCGAAAAACACTCTAAACTCTGAAATTTACCACGCGGACTGAAAACAATAGATACACCTGCCACACAGTAAATAACACAATGGCTGCGCATCCGCCCGCGGCAAGCCTCTCGCGGTGTTGCCAAGTCTCCCGTTCGCTCCAGCCTCTCGCGCTGTAGCCAGTTTTCCCCCGCGCGCCAGCTTTCAAAATCGAAATTACCAAGTACGAGGCGCACCCCAATTTTGGGCATCCCGATTTTGGAAAAATCATGCGCCTGGTACGTGCGGGAATACATTAAAATTTGAATTTATATAATTTGAGTGTACTTTGTAATGTGTTTAATATAGTGTGAATATAATGGATGCTATGAAAAGTGATATGTTGCAGTATTTCACTGTAAATCCACTGGATAATTCCCAAGCTGTGTGGACGTTTTGTAACACACATAGTTCACACGGTGGGGTGTATAAAAGGAATTTCACAACCTCAAATAAGGAAACGCACTTGAATACAGTGCACAGTCAAGAGGTTAAGCTACTTCAGTCAAGAGGTTAAGCTACTTAACCTCAAACTTGTCCGTGAGTCACTAGTGTACTACTTGTGTGCGTGTTTAATTATTTAATTGATTAAATAAAACAAGAAAAAAATTACTTAAAAAAATTTAAATTTCATAACTATGTTTGGTATCGGTACAGTAAAGTATTTGAGCAAGTTGGTATCGGCCTAGCTCTAGAAAAAATACAATTTTAAAAGTTGATAATGAGATGGGGAGCAAAATGGGCTCCTATTGATTTTACGAAGGTAGCGAGTTTATGGATGTAATGAGTGAAACAGTGAGTATTAGTAATATTGAGGGTGTAGTGTATTTGAAATTATAACTGACATATGAAGTAATGTAAAACAAATTTCTCATTTGTGAAAATAAAATCTACCTATGTGATAGACTTGTGAAGTCAAAATCTGGCCGACTTCGCACCATTTTAGAGTAACTGATTGTTATGTATGTTATGTATAATACAGTTAAACTTCTCTATTACGATCCCATTTATTACAACTCTATTCTCAGGAACCGAGTGGGGTGGTGGTAGTGTGTTAGAGGCATTACTGTATTACAACCACCCATCTCTCATGACCCTATTCTCAGGAACATTGACTGATACGTTTTACTGTATAATATGGCATACCTGTTATGTATACACATACATTTTTTGCCAATTCTGTTTGCTAAAGCTGTATCGTAATACTGTATGTTATATAGTTTTGGTATATGCTTTATTTCAGCAAGTCCTCTGGTGATGAAGGGAGTCCAGGAATCCATTTCTATAGTTGTCATGTTTGTTGGAAAGTATTTCCCAAACGAAGTTCTTTAAAGAGGCACCAACGTGTGCACGTTGATGCTCAGACACATATGTGCCCCTTGTGTGGTAAAGTGTTCAGTCGCAAGGAGCACATGTCTCGTCACATGTTCTCTCACACTGGTGGTCGGCCATACGCCTGTGATCTCTGTTCCAAACCTTTCATGCGCAAAGAACATCTCGACCGTCATCGTCTGTCACACTGTAAGATGCTTTTGGAGCAGGGTGTTGCAGTTGTTCCATCATCAACTCACACAGATGAGATGCTGATGGCCGATCATGCATTCACGTGTGATACTTGCCTCCAGATGTTTTCTGATGCTGAACAGCTGATGCAGCACCAGAAGTGCGTGCATGGTGCATTTCTTCCTGGCCCAGATGATCTAAGACCAAAATTACATTCCTGCACTGTGTGTTCAAAACTTTTTACTCGTAAAGAGCATTTAGTGCGGCACTTAAAGATTCATCAACGGGAGTCACCCCACGGCAATATTGCTTTGCCTTCTAGCAGTATAGCACTACCTCAGTTTCACGATGGTGCAAACAACAAAGATGGTGATATCAAACAGTTCCTTTTAAATAGTGCATTGGAAGGTTTAGCTGAAGTGAAGGTGGAGGGTGTGGAAACAACTTTAGACGAAGGCATGAGATCAGACTGTGAAGTGAATTTGGCACCTGAAAATACTCGTTCCTTGCTGGCATGTGTATCTCAGAAAGGTGAGCTTGGACACTCCTTGTTGGAAACGAGCCAGTTGTCTGATAATTCCGGTAACGCAACAAGTGGTGCTGATGGCAGCACGGATGGCAGCTTGCTGGACACTTCTGGAGTTGGCATGAAGCCCCACCCTTGTCCTTGCTGCAAGACGAAATCCTTCTCACGGAAGAGCCACTTGGTGAGACATTTCAAGCGTGCTCACCCAGATCAACCACTTGGTCTGGTAGTTTCGAGCACTCGCAATGATTACAGCGAGGTTTACAAGGACTGTGTCTTAAGCAATGGACAACATTTGTGCAAGTAAGTACAGTAATTTCTTCTATGTTTCTAGTGTTAGTGACTGTAGTGAACAGAGTATGCATCGTACAGGCACACAGTACCTTTAGAACAGTCACCTTTACCTCATGGGAGGGAACAGATCATAACACTCTGTATACCTATTTAGATCTTGTTCAAATAGAAGTACAATAAAAAGAAAATATACGTCTGTGCATTATTTGTTGCGGTACATTTAAAATATTGTATTTTCCACCTAAAAACTGATTGGATACTGATTTCAAATTAATGGACAGAAGTACAATCTCTGAGTGCCTGTAGGTTGGTATAGTTTGTAATGATAGAAAAATAGAAAGAGAAACCACACTGTATGTGTCTGTAAGCACGTGTGCAAACATACATGGTTCTTCTATACAAATTTTAAACTTTCTGTAAACATCTTTTAATACAGTTTGCACGTGTCGTAGAATTTAATTTTTTGCTGTCTCAGCAAGTTAAAATGTGCATGAAAGAAAACCTTGTGTAGAGTAATTGAATGTTTGTAACACGTTTGAGAAAACACACTGCCAAAAATTATCAGTGTACATAGGTATTTGAAGCTTAGGGAATACCTACTATACTGTGTATGAGATTATATGGGACCAAAGATAAGCAAAGACCTGCTTTACATGGTAGTAATGAGTTGATAGTGGTGATACTATTCACAAACATTTTAAGATGTTTGTCATTGTTTACCACTAGTATTACGTATACATTTTAAGATGAACTCAATTTCAGTATAGTGGTTTTAATTGTGAAATTGTTGAATTTTTTTTTTGTTTTACAAAAGAAAAGTCTTACGTTAATTAACAAACCAAATACAAACAATTCTTTTATCATTGGGGAGTGTATTGCTCAAATTTAAGAAGCACTGTATTTATTGTGTAATAACAGTACGTTTTGTAAGAAAAGTTGAAATAGTAGAGACGTGCGTGTAATACCATACAGTAGCATTACTTTAGACAAGACAGCCAGACAGCCATCATTGTTAACACACTGTTGCAGTCATTTTCTAAATTGTCATAGAACATTTTATGATTTTTTTTGGAATAGTGACTATTTCTTGTACTGCATCCTTAAAATGTTAAATTGTTCGTGGACAATCTTTGTGCACACTTGTTTTGAGGTCACTGCAAAGAAAAAATTAGCATGGGGTGAAATCTGGTGATCTGGCTGGCCATCAGATGTCACCATGCAAATGGTGATGTGGCCAGGAAACGTTTCTCTCAAAGTATCAAGGGACTGTCGAGCCATATGTAATGTGCTGTAACATTGTCCTGTTGGAACTGCATGTCGTGTGTACCATTCACTTCACCAAGTTTAGGGCATAGAAAGATTTGTAGCATAGCAGCGCATCAACGAGTTGTAACGATCACTGTCGCACAGCTGTCCTAAAAAAGTGGATCCCAAATACCAAATTTACCTAGCATCGCGTTTTGATGTTCACAACATCTTAACATTGATATCCGTGCAACAGTATTCATACCCAACTGAAACAAAACGTATTTGTATGTATGTTTCAGTAGTGTTCTGACTTTTCTTGCATAATAGACTGTTATTCCATAATTTGGAATAATAAGACTCTTACTTTATCTTGAACATCATATGTATGAATGGTGTTAATGTAAATTACGACTATATACATGTTTTCACTCATTTTCAAGTGATAAAATGTAGGATGATTGCCCTTTATATTTAGTCTTATTGTAGGAATATATGCACAGTCTCTTTTTTAATTGACAGTGTAGTAAATTTGTTATAGATTGTACCATTTTTATTTAGTATTTAGCAAAAAAACCTAGTGATTAGTGACTCAAGGAAGCATAAAAATATATTATGAGCTTTCTTTGGCACAGGATCTGCGGCAAGTTGTTCGGTAGACGCTACCATCTCATCCGACATATGAAGCTACACATGACTGGAGAGGTGCCATCATTTTACTGTTCTACTTGTAAGGAATCTTTCTCGGACCACAACCACTTCCGGTTGCACACCTGCAATGGAAAGATAGGCCCTGTGCTGCATGGAGCTGCAGACAGTGCAGAAACCTCCAAAGAGAATCGCATTGTGAACGTTAATGGTGAGCTTGCTAAAGACAAGGTGGTTCTTGGGAGAAGTACAGATGGTGAATCGCTTAGAAGTAACGCAGAAGCAGAGGTGAAGGTGTCCACAGAGGGGGCAACACGAGAAGTGAGGTCGTTGGAAGGGGAGGCTGTACGGCCCAAGGTAACAAGGTCGTCTACTGGCAGGAATGCAGGTCGCAAGAGAGCGTATGGCTACCATCACGAGTGTGTCACGTGTGGAATCAATTTCTCCAAAAAGAAACTGCTGAAAAGGCATATAGAAACGGCACATGCTGATAGTAGTATGGATGAACCACTGTAATGTTTTTTTCTAGTAATTACTTTTTTGTTAAAATATTACTGTTGTTAATTTAATTTAGTTTCATTACATAGTTTGTATATTATTGGTGCAAGGAAACTTAATTGCTCATGGTAAGTCAAATGTTTTGTAAATTTGGTAACTCTTTATTCTTTGCAATTAAGTTTATTTAATTGCATGTTCTCACGTATCATTGCAAGACTGTACAGGCTGTGAATAAAAATTATATATACCTCAAACAAAAAAGTGACTTGCAGCCAGATTTTGTGAGCTGTACCTGCAGAGAATAGGCCTATTGTTTACAATAGAGTTATGGATGTATATTTACATTCACCTTTTAGTATTGTGATTCTTTTTTTTTATAAACTGATCTGTACTGTATGAAATTTTTTTTGTGTAAATTAGTAATATAGTTCGTGTTGTTTTTGAAAGTTTTTAAATGTCATACGTACAAGAAAAGTTCACATAATGTAACCAACTAACGTTAAATGGTTCAGTTCCTATAGGTATAGATATTTCGTTGCATCCTCTTGCATAATTAATTTTTACTGTATTTAAAATTCATTATTTGAGCTTGAACTACAAATCAGTTATGTCTTGGGTGCTTGCCATTTCCCACCATTTTCTTGCTGCGCGTCACTTTTTTCCTTAATGGCCTGTACAATCGTCATTACTTAGCTACAAAATTCCAATTTGCCACATTACCTGTGAAAGAATTTCTGCAATTAAATTGTGTCTCCTTGATAGTGATGATAATCAGTTGGTGTTTTAATTTTTGTATCCTTATTTTATTTATTATCTCACCATATATTACAGTCGCCTGCTTTAGTTCATATTTTGCATAAGATAAAGTTACTTTTTTTAAACATGTAACATGAGAGTATATTCTGAGTGTTAGTACATTAGAGCAAGATGTGAATTGGAAAATATTTGTTACAAAAAATTCAGTTTCAGAAAGTGGCCAGCATTTCTGATTTTGTGTATGCTGCACTTTTCACTACCGTAGCTCATCATAGGTAGTTAGTCGAGAACAAGTCTTGGGGACGCGTTAATGTAGGTTTATTTGTTGTAAGTGGTACCAGTTCCTCTGTTTTTACAGAGTTCAGTACCGTTGTCAATGGATTGTTCGAAAGGGATGAAGTGGGTGTTGTGAAATATGTAGCCCTTTTTTGCATTCTCTGTTGGCAAGGTCAAAGATCAGGCTGCAAGGTCCGTCAGTGTCTCATTGAGGTGACGTGAATTCTTAATGGTCTGTTTTCTCAAAACCTTGCTCTCTGGGCATATGTGTAAGAGACGAAGAGTACACTTCCAGGCTTCTTGTTTTTATGGCTGTAGGGTGTGTTTCCTTGGTTTTGTACTAATACTCTGGTATAATTTCAAAGTTTCTTTTGCCACAGTTCACGTCTCCTCTCTATTTTATTGGGTGTTTTCACATCTACTGTTGCTGGAACTGGTGTTTAGCTCTTGGAACATGTTGTGTAACTCTCGTGGACTGTGTGCTTGATACTATTCGTTAGGTTACCTAGCTGAAGATACTCTCTTACTCCTCAGGAATAAAACAAATTGATCTGGTAGCTAATGTTTATCCAGAATAGTAACATGCCACCACCTGACCAAGTTGATTATAAAGGTAGACTCTTCAGAGTATCGGCACGACCACAAACTAGGTGACTGCCTAGTGCGCCAAGAAGCCAGGGGTGGCAGGTCAAACCGCAGGTGTAACCCTTTAGAATTCAATAATATAAAATCAATGAAAATTGTATTTTGTCTCTTACTATTACTTAACATATAAGTAATAATTTTAAATGATCAACAAATATTACTTAATTTTGTATTTACAATAAGTCGGAAAAGTACATTCCTGTATGTTGCTTTATAAGTAAGAAGTATCAATTGATTAATAACGAGGATATTTCTGTGTTTGTCAATTTTGCTTATTTACCCAACAGGTGCTCGTGTATGTCAAAAATATTTTTGCGGGTGCCAGTTTCTATTCTCCGTTCACTCTTACCTGAATTCAGTAGTAAACAAATAAAGATCATATCATTGTACCTCGCTAGCTACTAATTGGCTCAATTTGTGCAGCGTGCCGACATACTATTTCTAACCGACAAAACTGTGTACAGTTAGTATCACTGAAAACAACAATGCAGTAATAATAAAATCAATATTGCGTGAAATTTCCGTACATGTTACTGATGTATAAAAGTGAAAATTATATAAATACTTGAAAAAATTATTGCCTTCAAGAACAAATGCTGTGTAAAGTATTTCAAAATTCAATTGCAATTACCAAGCCATTACTAATGATCATATTAAAATATTCTGATACTGACGCAACAAAAATTTGTTACTATGTGCAGAAAAAAATTGTCAGCAAAATTAGTGATAAAACTTATGTAAAACCTTTATAGATTATTTTGCATTTCTTTGTTTTGAAAGTTCACATTTGGTCAATCACCAAACAATCTGTCGATAATTCACATCACATATTCATGTGATATTACAAAAACTAAACAAAATTTCTATTTGTGCCTTATAAATATCACTGCAGTTTGTTTAATAATGCAGGCATGTTTCGAAAGTCATGCAACACAATTTCACTGTTCACTTACATTATCACTTAACCTAATCTGTAAGTCTAGTGACCATGTAAACATTACTAACACGAGGACGAAACAAAGTAGACAAAGGAATTTTGGTATGGATGAACCAAAACGGAAAATGGATATGTGGATAAACCGTCCCAATAACCACAATATTGACGTGTTAATATTAAAAATTACTTTAAGAAAAAATTAGGTTTGTTTCTGACGTTTCCAACAAAGTTTTACAGTGGTATTACGTACGTAAATAAACTACTGGTACTTTCACAAACAAGTATCATCCCTAAATACTAACAAGTGTACCAAGAAACTTGTACGTTTAACAGTGCATTAGTCGTTAAATAACTAGTGAATCAACTGTTCAGACATGTTGTCTGCTAACCATAATTACAAGAACAAACCTATAACGTAGTAGATTGTGTTGGCAATGTCTGTTAGTATTACATATTTGTTAATAAAACTCTTGTAGTAAGTGATAGACTGGTAAATTTATACGTACTGTACACAACAAATAACAAACATTTATATCTTGTACCAAATCACAGTTTACGCTGGCAGCCAATGAACATGTTTGTTTATAATTTTCTTTATTTATTCTAAAACTCAGGTAAGTGTGAATGGAGAATGGCAGTACGTGTAGCTGTAGATCAAGTTAATAGTAGTTAATGTTGTTGAATTTTATGGTTCTGGCCCTGGCTCTTCAGCAGCACATGTACTGAGCTACAAGTGCTAAGTGTGGGCTTCTGCTTTATTTGTTGGGACAGATTTACTGTGGAAAATTTACCATACTGTTAGCTAGATTTCAATGTAGAGCACATTCCAGCCCAGGGAGCCTATAATACGAGAGTTTTAATTTAATAGTAAACAAGAACAGTATTTTCGCTGTAGATGTCCTAACTGTGTACCAGCATCAGAACATGCACAATTTTCATTGCTATTCACTGTTTCCTTTCTGGTTCCTAATTTGTGAATTGCTTTTTTTTTTTTAACATACAAAAGGTTTTTATGTTACATAACCTACAGTCCTTGAATGACCAGATCTGTCTGATCACCATGTTATGTTTAAAAGCCTGCAAGCAAGTAAACATTCTGTGACTTACTGGATACTTGAAAACTGTACTGTATTGAAAATGAAGTACCATATTTACTCTCATAATCACCACATGTTTATGACCAAATTTTTGGGTGAATTCATAATGAGGTGTTTTCAAAAATTAATATCCTTTAGTATTTATGTTGGTGTAAAAAAAAAGTGAATGTACACATTTTTCCACATTTATTCTACAGCGTGAACTTTACTATAAAATTAAAGAAATAGATTTCTGGGGAGCATAGTATGCATGAAAATTATGAGGGAATCTCATTAAAACATTCATACCCGGCATTCGTTACTATGTCACTTGTTGAAATAGACAGGTGCAGGCATTATGCGATGGCTGCTATTGTGCGAGTAAATATGTACAGTCCGTCTAAATGACATACAGCACAACTGTTGTTAATAGTAAAACAAACTTGAATTAGATCATTGATTTTATATGTTTCACTGTAGTTTTGAACACTCTTTTAAAAATTGTGGAGGAATTCATCCACCAACGTTACTTTCAAGTTTGAGAAAAAAATAAAAATATTGCCTTGTACCATGTGAAACCACATTCAATTTAACAACTAGGGATTCTTATACCGGCTTAAATGTAAATCAACCAGTATATTTACACTGCAATACTGGGTCATTCAGATGTAATGTCAAAAAACTTTTGCATTTCATTTTAGAAATGCCTTTTTTTTCCCCTATTCTAGATTCAATACCATTGGTTAAGGGTTGAAACCTTAATTTGGTCTCTCAGGCACCTACAAAACTGGGGAAATACTGCACGAAACCTATGCAGTGTATTATAATCAAACAAGTGTTCACCTTTATTAATAGTTGTAATTTATTTTAGGATGTTATTTTATTACACTAACAGAAACTATTAACAATCCATTACCACCGGTAATCCAAATGACATGCAGCAATAATTTGTATTGGACGGATGTGTAATTAAAAGGGTATATTGACTCATACAGATGTGTATATAATTCTAACATGTACCAAAACTTTTATGTTGTAAACGCGACTAGAGTTTCTTTGCATTCTTGTGTGTATTCCAACTTTTATAGGTCTGTTTGCACTCGTGACTAAGAGAATTACTGGCAGCAAAATTATCATGTTATCTGTAAACTACCTTGCGATAGTTGCTAGTTTAAAATAAATAAACTAACTCACCAAGAAACACTGCACACATTTTGTAATTAATATATAATAAATTGAGACAGTAAAACAAATCAGTGGGTGTGAATAAAAGACAAATTTTCCATTGTTGTATTTTATTTAGAAATAACTTGATGTTAAGAATCTTACCTGAATTTCAAAGTTGTATTTCGTTGTTGCCACAATATCTCCTATCTGCAAAAATTACTAATATTTAGTTTGCAGTTGCTATGGATACTGTATGGCAATATCTATGGAATTGCCAATGCCTCCTATGTGTAAAATGTGCCCACAAAGAATAAAAAAGTAGAAGTATAAAAGCTCCTATGTGTAGGGTTTAAAATACCTATTTGGTATGACAAATGCTCATATGTGTGTGTATACATAAGAGATATTGTTGAGGCAACGACAATTTGTTCTGTCAAACCACATTAAATAAAGAACAGATGTGGTTCCTTGCTCACTAATGCTTTCCCATTAAATTGATTCCTTGAGAAATATTTTGTCTGTAAATGTCTAAAACTTGTTAAATAACTCACAGTATTTTAGGAAATATGTTTGTACCAAATATGTTTACAATTTTTCACTTCTCTGAAGACATAATGGTAGGTACACCTTAACTGCATGCATTCTGTACGTAATTTGTCATTACACGTGCAGGGTTGTGATAGGATGTTTCAGCTCTCGGTCCCATACTTTTTCTCACATCCTTGGGGCGTAGCAAGTTTTCAGGATCAATAGAAATGACACAGGGTTTTACTTCTCTCGTCTCACACGACAGTGGCATCCCTCTGCATTGGCTTCTCATAAAAGTGGTTAGAGTTTTAATTACATTCTGTCAGAAGCCTGGCATGCTGCTGTTCAATTTGCCAGACCTTACTTGAACTTGGAGGGCGCTGTGGTACTATTCCTTACTCACTGTAGGTGTCTGTTGTACTACCAAGAGTAAACATTTTATATAGAAAAGAGTTAAGTGTCTTAATTAAATTTTATCGTATTGTTAAAAATTTTATGTAAATGAAAGTTTATTGCTACAGTATGGATATATGAAAAGTACTTGTGGAGTAAGAAGTACATACTCACTGGTTCATTGCGCTATAGGTTGTTCATGATAAAATGGAAACATTTTAAAGTATTGCTAAATTTTTTTTTCCATTCTACAATATTTCCATCAAATTGTAAATATGAAAATTGCCATGTTATTATTAATCACAGAGAAGACACATCATCACTCACAAAAGTAATGTGTGGGGCCATAATAAAATATATGTACTTGAAAGGGAATCCTATTAGAAGGGCATTAATAAGTGCCTACTTTAACGTGAGCTGCACATTGTGGTTTCTTTTTTGTTTTGCCGTAGCTAACTTAAAGACTCTTGACACATTACATTGATAAATGCTACTTTAAGTTCACATTTTCGAACATTGGTTTATGACATGTCTTTTCCGTCATTATGTGTCACAGAATTTCACCATTTGAGGCCAGCAGTTGTCTCTCTTGTATTTTCATAGCTATGACATATTAAAATATGATCTACCTTTTGAAAACCCTTAACAGGATCATCATAAACTGTGTCAGTAACGTGTTTGACCTAATGTTAAATGCTTTAGTGATTTGTCTACATGTAAAGTACTTTTTGTCATGTTTTGTTATTAGGGTAGCGTGTTATATGCTGTTCCATTTTACTTTGAATTTATATTTTGCAGTGTATGTAATTGCACATTGTAAAAGTTTGAAATTAGATTTAATGAAATCACTTTAGTATTAAGGGGAACATTGAACTACTTAGCAATTACAACTGAATGCATTTAGTTGTAATGAATGGAGGATAGCTGACCATGAAATTAACAGACACATATGCTTAGAGTTTTCAAATGCAAAGACTCATAATTTTGTAAATGTATATGTCCAATTGCAAACTTTTTTGGTTAGCTATTTATGTTCAAATGTGTTACAGGTTTTGCTCAAGTTATGTAGTGCTATAAGTAAGTTGTTATAAATTCTGTATAGGTATTTAACAAGATTAAATTAAAATTTTTAAGCAGTACAAGCAAATTTATTCTGTTATGAACATAATAGCAATCACTGAATGGCCCTCTGAGAATTTTACTATTTTGACTTTCTCACATTTGGTAGCATTTATTCCCAGGTTTCCTTGTGTAATTATATGTAATTACTAATTAGATAATATTGCTGCTTAATTTAACCAGATTTATTAGTATAGTTTAGTTAGGAAGTGTTCTAAATATGTAAGTTTGTTTTGTGGTGCACATTTGGGTGTGCATTAGTAATAGTTTGTGAAAATGGAGATTTATTTTGTTACAATAACTGTTACTGCTCTTCAGTAATTTTGTTGTTGTGTAGTTGTACATTCCATACTTACCTGCCAGCACTCATGCAGTATTTACATACATAAAGTTGGTTATCCTGTGGTTTGATGAGAGTGTGCCCTTGGCTCATGCCAATATCTACATAAAATTTTTGCTACTTAAAGGCGGCTGTCTGGGTGTACATATTTTGCACGTTCAAGGTCTAGAAGTACAGAAACTGTAAAGATGTGACAGCATGTGTCATCATCTCTCCCTGGCCTCTAGGTGTGTCACTTAACTGGAGTGAAGTTTTCTGCCGACAACACACCTCTATGAGATTTTCAGTGGTGACCCTATCATATTAAGATGTGTTAAGCCTATTAAAGATAAAGGCTTATTGTACATGCGTATACCTTTTAAAAGATTGTGCGACAAAATTTACATACTTTAAAAAGACTAGGAAAACACCTTTTTGCCATTTTCAGCTGATAAAAAGTACGTTTTAATGAGTAGGGGTAAACTTTAAATGGGTATTGCACAAGTGCAACGTACTTTAAATGCTATTTCTAAGCAGACATCACTCGTGTATGATGAGCAGTTTTTGAATAATCTCATAATGCAAAAGCACTACACACCACTTGGCAGCCTGGGCAGGTGGTCACCTTAATGGAACGTTAGCTAGTGTCATGACAGCCAGAATATGAAATCATTGCTTCCTATCACTCTGCATTACTTGCTTGCTATTGCAAGAGGTGTGCATTTTTTTGGTATTACTTGGATGATAATAATAACTGTGCTGGTGGCATATGATTGATATTCGTTATGTCTGACAACGCCCATAGATTTTTGTTTTGCTGTGTGATGAACTGTGTGTTGTACAGTTTGTTATTAATTGATGGAATTTTTGTGAAGACATGTCACTGTACTTGAAACGCCTATTGGATGTGAATTTGTATGCATAGAACCTGGCATGGTGTGTGTGCGGTACTGACTGGCCGGCTGTCTTCTAACCGTGTTTTGAATGTGTTTAATACATCACTGAATGATGACTTGTTTGCATGCGAAAAACAGAGGCTGCTGTGCTGTTCATTTACCATAGTTCAGTGGAAAAAAATTGTTCAGCTGGCAGCAGTATTTTTAATTTAGAATAAAAAGGTGGAATGTAAACTAATAAAATTTTGAGAGAGGCAAATTGTTTTGCTGATCAAATCATTATATTGTTTCATCGTTAGACTTTTGCAATTTTCTGAACTTTGATAGAGTAATTTTAGTCTTGTAAAAAAAAATTTGTTGAAATGTCAACAGACCATCAACTTTAGGATTCCAGGTAGACCTTCAAACAGTTGTTTTTTATGTAACCCAGCTGCATTTGCTTCATGTGAAGCATTTAGATTTCTTATGTAGTTACAGCTGTTTACAGTCAAGCAATGTTGTGATATTTACCTTGTACCTTGTTATTTACGTATGTCAATGATATCTTCAAGCTGATAAGCTAAACCTATTTTTTTTTATTTACAAATGTATGATTTTTGTGTGAGAAATTAAAGTGAATATTCTGTAGCTGAGAAGTGAGATATATTCCGCATCAGTGAATGAACAGGCAATAAATATTTAATTAATCTGTTTTAATGAAAGACATATTTAAATATGTTATATCAACATTTCATCAAAGGGAATTTCCAGCAGACCATGTGAAATATTGTATGTATACGGTATTCCGCAAGTTCTGTATGTACAACTTGGTTGATGTATGAAATTGTGATTTTCGTAGCCAAGTAATGTTTCTGGAAGCCATTGATAGTTCCCACCGCACATTGGTGTTTCTGGTGTGTATTGCCACTGGACTTATGCATCGGACCACTCACATTATTGCTAGCCTTGTCTTGCTCAGGTGTGGAATGAGGCATTAATACATTTGCTGTAAGATATGATCTTTGTCGATTATACATGTTCAGTTTTACAGGTATTTACTACGCAGTTTTAATATTTATTGAAGATCTAGTCTTAAACATTTCTCACTGGAATTTTGTTAATTTTGGTATTATCTGTTGTGATATATTTTTTTTTAGAGAAAACTGCTATGATCTGCCTGTTGTTCACACAACACATAAACTTGTGGCAGATTACTCCGAGTTTTTCCATTACAATAGGTATTCCATGCTTTACCAAAGTTGTGCAGAACTAGAATATTTTATGTATACATATTAAGATTAAAGATATTTTTATACATACTGTGTGTATGATGATATTGTTTATTTTCATTGTTTTCTCATTGGTTTTGTTTTTGGAGAGTAGTTTTGTAATAGGTGTTAATTTGTGGCGTAGTTGTGATTGATATGTTACATTGTGTTAAAATATTGGTATACAGTAGTAAGCTGATGTAAAAATGTGTAGTTCTTGTGTCCAGAATGAGTTTTAATTGTTCCTTCTAGGGCAAAGTTGCGTCATCTAGTGATATAAAGATTTTCTAAACTTACCGAGACATTGTTTCGGTTATGGGAGTATTTTTGTGTTTAAAATAGATGCACAATGTTTCTATAATATTTTTTCTACAGGGTACATTAATTAGTTTCACTGCCAAATGGCAGTAAAACAACAGTTTGTTCTTGACAGATGTGTAAATTCTGTTAGAGTTTGAAAGATAAAACTGTTACATAGGTTTGTGCACCATGTGTCTGTCACATCAGGGACCCACTTTAGAGTATGAATAAAATGTAGTACAGTAATTGTACCTAGTTGGCATGAATTTATTTTATTCTCAATGAAGATGACTTTTATGTTAAACATGACTGAAGAACATGTGTGGACCAACATAGTGCCAGTACTTAACATATTTCAATGGTCATTGTACGTACATTACCGCCTTCGTAATTATATTGTATGTTATTCCTTTAGGAACTCCCATCTTAGTACGTAGTCATGTTCGGTGTGCTGTTAGCTGATGATGCAAAGGATCTAGTTTCATGTTGCGAGTTCACTATTGGTAAAATGCTGTTGCGAACAGTTTTTTTATTTAGCTTACAATAATATTTTTCCCAAATGTTTTACCTAATGGCAGTGATACAAAGAACATATTATTGGTACTAGTAAGATAAGTAAGTGAAGTTGTTATTAATCATGAAGATGGACCAGGAATTTTAGTATGGTTAAACTATATCACTTGCACTGGTGTGAAAATGTTTATACTGATAGTAACAAATATGTGTATTTTGCAGTTCTTTTCTACATGTTGGTATGAATGGTGTGATGTTGAAGATAATGTTTAGGTTTATGCAGCAGTACTTGATAATTGGATGATAGACAAGTTGTGTGGTGCAAGGATAGTGCAACCGTAGCAGCTGTGTAAGTGTATTACAATAGCAGAGTTGTAAATGATCTAATAAATTGGTACATCAAAATTATTTTAAAATAAATTGTTTACAGATTAAGATGGGTTAGCCGTGATTTTAGAGCCAAGATGAAACACAAAATTAAAACATTGCGGTAAATCATGCTTATGCTTCATCGTCTTAGTGTATATTGTTAAAAAATTACAGTCGTACATACAAAAGACAGTTTTGGTGAAGTACATGATTTATTTGTGTATGTCTCAAGCTACTCTTTTATTCAGTGAACTGTTATCTTGTATTCTGAATTATATTGTCATTTGTTATATGTACTGTATTTACGTTATCAACTATGTCATTTTGTCGGCAGATGATGTCAAAAAAACAATAGAGTACATGCATATAATACTTGTAATAAAAGTCAACAGCATAAAGACCTTCGTTTGCAATATTTGGTTTAGCACTGATGAAACTTAGCAAAGATATAATTTATAGTTATGCTTGGTAAATAATTTGTTGTAATTAAATAGTGCAGAACTATTACAGTTGTTGCCACAATTACTATAGTATTGCATCGTAATATGATTTTGAAGTAAAGCTAAGTATGTATGTTGGTCAGTGCATCATCATCATCATGCATTTTGTATATGTAAGGCTAAGTAATGGGTTTTTTTCCTTTTTGTTGTTTGTGAAACCATTAGAAGTTAGTGGTCTACTGTACTCAACATAGAAGTTGGTTTCAAAGATTTCCCCTCATATGTGTGAGAGACCTGTTTGCTGTTCCTGCACTGCACGCACAAATGCAAAGATGTATCAAATACATAGTAATTTATTTTTGGGAACAGAACACACTTCAGTACTTCCTGTTATAGTGTCTTTTATATACATCTGACAGATTATTATATAAGCACAATGAAGATTATTATATGTAACATATCTGTTATTAGTTATTTTATACAGAGTTTTAATGAAATATCAATTGTGGTTGTTAGAATGATAGTGTTTCAAGTCTGATTTGTTGCATGTGTTTAAAAATAAAGTGTTCTATAAATAAAATGGTATTGTTATAAATGTGCATTTTATTTATTTATTTATTTTTTTTCTATTTCCTTTATGGTTAGTTATTAACGTGTAGCGTATTGAATTTTACTAATTGTTTGGAGATAGTCTGCAAATAATATTAAGTCAAGGTTATTGTGCATTGTATATTGAGGTTGTAGGGTTGCTATAGCATGGAAGTATAGATTTCTCACATTAAAATGAGAACTTTTTGCAGACGATCTTATCAAGAATAATATTAGGAAATATATTTAATGAATAGTGGTCTCACGTTGACTTTTGAGTTTGGTATTCTACACACAGTGTTTGTTATTAACAATTTTATTGCACTGCAAAAATGCTCTGTTGTGCAAATTTTTTCAAAGACAAAGACGGCTATTCTCTACACTTTTTGTATTATGAGTTGCTTGCACCCCACATTTTTTAATTTTAATCTTACAAGTATTTTTATAAGAGAGAGCATTTTGTAGAGTTTAGTCAGTTTTGTGAAATTTTCCAATCTCATGTTTGAAAAAGTAGTACATCAAAGATTGTTTTAATTTTGTAAGTTAATTTTTCACAATTTTGTATATTTTTATATTGCATTGTCATCCTTTTCTAAACAATTTTTAATAAAGTTTCAGTTCTGTTGCCTATAAAAATTTGTGTTCGTCAATTACAATTACATTTCAACTTATAACTAACCTAAACACAAAACTGACACTGTCCAACGAGTAATGTGTAACTTCAGAATGAAGTGTTCGTATCTACGGGAACTGGAGTCAAACAACTTTTCTCACATTTTTATAACGACCTCTCTTGTAACTCTTCCGTATTTTGATGTTTCTTTTCTGATAAAAGTGTCGGACAGTTCCATTGTTTGGAGCTTCAAACCAACCTGGCTTCCTGGAAAAGCATTGTCTCCGCAAGCCTGTGTACAGATACACTTCACAGATGTGAAGTGTCAAAATATAGAATACTTATACAGTATTAGTGATTAGTGATATGATAAATGGACCACATGAGATTGCTGTATCAATGGTCATTCAGTTTCAGGAGTTTCCAGGCCATAAATTTGAATATACTGCTTTCAAAAAAATTGGTACAATTTTTTACGATAAATTATGCTCTTTAATGGAAAATCTTTGTGCTGACAAAAATATTCTGACGTGTCATGTGGTCACCACCCCAATTAATAACAGTAACAGCCATAAATTGTAAGCAATTATCATAAATTACTGATATTATAATAAACATGTCATGCGACAATTCATTCTTCTCGTCATCATGTCAGGATGTTTGTACAGAATTTTATTTAAAAAAAAAACAGAAATGTATGTACCTTGTCTTTGTGGAAACAGCAGGTGCAGGCGTCTGGGCCTTCTCACCCCCACTAATGCTTATGTAACCCCCTTATCTGCCGGACTAGAGGGGAAGAAAGCCAGCCTATTGTGTTTAAGATACAAATGTTAAATATTTACAATAATTAGAATATGAGAAATTTTAGGAAATAAGGGAAAAATGTAGGGGATTTGTTAAAGTGTATCTGAATAAAATTAAATAATTATGTAATAAATACGGCAGGGGCAGGGCCATCTTTCTGAAGCTGTCTCCTAATTGGTCCAATCGAACCAAAGCCTGCATGGCAAGCGACAGGGAAGTTGGTGCCAAACAAGAGCGTGGTTAGTTTGTTGACAGATTTTGGTACAGATGTTTTCGAATTCCAGAAGATGGCGTTGAGGCGCAGATAACGGAGGGCCGGGGTGCCGCCGTAGGGTGTCAGTTCAGACGCCAGACACCTTTAGAGAGACGGTGTTGAGTCAAGAGATCAGCGGGCCGGGTTACACCAGCGGGTATTTTCAATTTATGCGTCGGGACGCCTACAAGTTGCGGTGTTTGGACCGGTTATTTAGAAGTATTGCAAAGCGTCGCAAGTTAGGGCGGTAGATCGTCAATGTTGCCATGGTAACCTTTGATGATTTTACTACATATTGCTGAGGCTAACAGGCATATAATCATCAAGTGCAAACCGACAAACCTTGCACAACAATAACGATCATGCCACGGGAGGACAGCAAGAGCTTGCTATCTGGTTTAAGCTGAACTTTTCGGCTTTTTATTACTCCACACATTTTGCACCACAAAACTTTAGGACGTCGAAAATTAAGTATATTTTTAAGATTCTGCTTTGACGAATCTTTTTTATTGTTTTAGCTCTTGAAAAACCCACTCTAATTTTAATGAATAACAAATTAAGTTACACAAAACATATTGGAATCCAGAAACTAGAAATGTTTATTACATACTGCAGATACACTGCATTCTCTGATGCCGTTCTTAAAAACCACATTGGAAATTATAGCTTACAAGACCTTATAAAAGATAGGCACGACCTAGTAAATTGGGTTCTGCTGGTAGACTGATTTTCACAGGGATCTTCCGGTTACCCTGCCCCTTCATTCCAGTGCTGCGACATACTCATATCATGTCACCCATTATAAGCACAAAATACTAAGTTGTTAAGTGTTGATCACAATCTCTTCAATTATTTAAAAGTCTCATGTCATGGAAACATACACCCAATGGAAACAGACTTGTTTAAACTAAACAATGTATAGTACTGAAATTAGAATAAAAGCACATGGCAATGTTTATGTTTACATGCAGCAGAAAGATATAAATTGGCGGAAAATAGAAAAAAAATCAGGGCTTTTTTTAGTGTTCACTTTATCCCGAATCACCTATAGTTCCATTTGAGTAATACAAGCCATTAAATTAAATTATCCATAAAAAATTTAAGTTTTTTACCAAACAATCACAAAATAAATATTTTAAGTGGCACAAAGTCACCCCCTTCTGTCACAAAGTAACCCCAGTTTACGGTATATGAGTGTTTACATTAAGACACTTGTGAGTCCATGTGCATGGTTGAATTATTTACAGATATTTATTTGTATAAATGTAATGTTCCTTCTGTATATATTTTAACAATTTACTACACTAAAAAACAGGTTTTTGATGATCGCCCCCTCCGTCCCATCCCCCCATCCCTCTTAAATCCACCACTGGTAGAGAGTCAGGGTCTTTTCCACTTAATGAACAACAATGTAATGTTATTGGTCATTATAATCCTTGCCAACACTCGCATGATCGCAAAAGTAAAATTACATACAATTCTTTCATCAGGTAGTAGGATCATATTACCTAGTTGATAATGTGATAAACCAGCAAGGGTGCAACTTATTTAGTGGTTTCAATATTTCATATAATCATCATACTTAACAGTCATGCCTGTGATTTATATTTAGTGAAAATAAGTTTTCTGATATTTAAAGCTTTTTAATTAAGTACACAATTTTTGTAGTTGAGGTCTCAAATGTAGAAAATAATAAGCAAAAGGTAATGTTTGATCTTTGATAGTAATTTTATACCGAAGCATTGCATACAGTATGTGTAGAGATGGTGAAATTTCGCGAATTCAATTACCTGCATGTTAGAATCAAATATCCTATGTATTCTCAAGGCTCGACCATTTGTCCACTAACTGCTACTAAGTGGACAGCAGACAATGAACGAATAGACAGGGCTTGAGTATACATAGGATATTTGATTCTAACATGCAGGTCATTGAATTCGTGAAATGTCACCATCTCTACATCCTGTTGAGAGAAATCTGCAATTATTGATTAATGGATTTAGTGTAATGAATTCATGTTAAAAAAGTGTGTTGACACTTCCATCAACCTGCATATAACTTGTGTGACCTGGGTCTGGATCACGGTCTAAGAGGTAGAGGTCTTGACACTGCCTATGCTCTCCAGCAAGAGAAAGTGACCTCTTCATGTCGCCGAGCGCTAGTAGTAATTTGGTGGAAGATTTGTCTTGTTTACGTCTCACGTTTTAACATTTTTGCAATTATTTACATAAAATAATGTTAATGAGGTAAGCTGATATAGTATATACATGTTCCGTGTCCATAAATGCTTTGGCATGTGTGGAACTGTTTATAAAAGTAGTCTGAAGAAACATATTGTGTACAGTATTATTATTTTAGTGAACACATTCGCACAAAAACTATCATTTCGTGCCCTACAAAATTTTAGAATCGTTGCAATGTGCATGTTTGAACTTGTAAATAGTGTGTTGTAAATATCGTGTCATAAACATATAGTTGTAAGAGACAGTTATGGACAGTTCACCCTTCAGTGGGAGTATATTTGAATCTCCCGCTCCTGCCAATGTACCAGTTGGCGCTCCTGTGGCAACACTGCATAGAGAGCGCTAGTCATCAGGCTGAAGATCAGTGATGTAGCGAAAA
>PNEQ01003329.1:3888-29786 GCA_003012365.1 Medauroidea extradentata
AAAACAAAGCAGAATTAAGACGCTGGGAACTGGCACATCAATACATCACAAAATCCAGACAGCCACCTGGCCTTAACCTCAGATAACAAACCCACATTTCAAACTTCCCGCCGCACCTTAGTTCGCCCTCTGGCCGCTAGGTGTACTGATTACCAACCACCGCTGGACAATAGACTTCAGTGTGCCTCCACTCACCTGATGAAGCAGATGTAGTCTGCGAAACGTTGTGACCGCGTGTCTGTGGAGAAATGTGTTCGTCCTATGTGTGTGTGTTTCTATCTGCGAGTACCATCCTGTGAGTACTTGTGCACAATTCTTTCTGTTTTAATTGTAATTAAATGAATGAAAAAATAAATATACAAACAAATAAACAAACAATTTGAACATAAGGAGAGGAAATGGTGAACTAAACTATAAAGTACATGTACAGTTTGTCCCATGTAATACACCTTGATTTTAATATTTGTGTTGGCAGTCGTTTTTGTAGTAGTACCGTATTTACTCACGTAATCGCCACATATTTTTGACCAAATTTTATGCCCAAAAAATGGGGTGCGGCCATTATGAGGAGTTTTCAAAAAAATTACCTTCTAAATTTTGTATGGTGTAGAATATAACAAATGTACATTTTTTTCTATATTTACTCGTCCCTACCGTGACCATTTCTCCAAAAATAAAGAAAAAGATTTTGTCGGTGTATAGTACAGTAAACATGGAAAAATTAAGAGACTATAAAATCTTGTTAATCCATTCATGTGCGTCACTCAAAGTCGTTCAAAACTATCCCGCATAAGACGTTTACATTTTACGGTCCATTACATGTACGCTATTATTTCCCGTGAAGTAGTCTATAAACCAATCCGATTCACGCTTAAAACGTCACAACTCTCCAGACGCCGCACAGTGGGCCGGATTGACTAACCATGGGGCAAAAAATAAAAAAAATCGAACTTTTATATTCGACCTGAAACTTATGAGAATTTGTTCTACAAAGATTCTTTTGCGTGTCTACAAATTTTATTTGATTTCTGAAGTCATATGAGGCCAGGAGGCAATTTCAAACTTTATAGCTTTGAGTAAATCCGGGGTTACTCCCGTTTTATGCAGAGTATTCCATGTTTGGATGGAGTTTTTCCAGTATTATTTCACTTTTATCCAAGCAAATAATTTTTTATCTCGAACTCCATAGTTTAATTTACTACATTTCATAACAATGCATAATTTTTATCAGAATTAGTAATTCAGTTTCATCCATTGAAAAATTGCTTATTTTTAACTAACTTTTAACCTAAATTTTAAATTTAAAAACCATTGCCACGGAGTTATTTGCTATACAGTATAGAGATAACACTGCTGTAAAGATATCCGAAAGATTCGGCTGCCCTTACTTGCCCCTTTTCGAGAAAACTATATTTTAAGATAGAAATGCACGATAATCACTTGTCATGTACATGAACACGCTGGGAAGCTGGTTCCCACAGAGGCGCGCTAAAGAAACATATCCCCTTCGCGGAATTGATATCTGTACACACATATTTTTTATTTTTCATTTGTAAAATGGCATTCAGTCTGGCTTCACCAAGCATATGGTAAGGAATCAGTATTAGTTCGTTTTGTGCACAAAAAACTGCAAGAGCATCACTGGTACGTGGGGCAAGAACTCTCCCTTGGGATAAATGTGCGGAATGCTAAATTTGAATGGAGTATTGTTTCATAGTAGAAGTTTTTATATGGTACTTTTAAGTGGTGGTTGTATTACACAATTTGTGAAAATATGGTATTAATACCGAATAATAACCTTATATTTATAATTTTGGAATTAGGTTCGAATTTTGTCAGTTGCAGTAGAATGGAAAAAACAATCCTAGAAACCAGAATTATAGTTTAGTTTCAAATAAACGTAGATCCCTTTTTGAGACCATAGCAAGGTGGCACAACGGTTAGTTCGTTGGACTCACATTCGGAAGGTCCTGGGTTCGATCCCCGGATCCGGCCATTCAGATGACGGTTTTTCATGGTTTCCCGACATCACTCCAGGCGAATGCTGGGATGGTCCTCGGTGTCGACGAGAAGTAAAGCCCACTTACCTTACCTTCGAGACCATACAGATATATCTTTTATCAAATTTTCTTGACTTTTTTCAAATATTTAAGTAGATGGAAGAAGTCAAATCGAATGCTCTCCAGGTTCCAAAAAAATTTTTCTTCGTGGCTAAACACTAACGTTCTTTTGAAACTGAATATGCTGCATGTACAAGTGGCGTAAATACTACTCGTGCATGTACCTAACAAAGAAGTCACCAGAAGAAAGCTTATGATGAGGCAGATGAAAGAACGAAGAAGAAAATTAATAAAAGTTTATCAGATATTGTACCTACTCCACAAACTGCAAGAATTTTGTCAAATCGTTTGAGAAGAAAAGGAAACAGAGTAGGAGCTGCAAGTGTGAAATTATTTAGCAGTAGTAGCCCCAGATCTACACAAAGCATGTCCAAAAAATTAATGTGTTTGAAAAGAAGTGCATTCCATACACAGTAGAAGAAGCTTGTCATTACTTATAGAATCAAAATTATCAAAACATTCAAACAATTTGCTCAGACTTTCTGCGAAGAATAAACATGCAGACATCTATCCCAGCTATCGTAGGTTAACTGAAGCAAAAAGGGAGGCATGTCCAGAAAATATTCAGTATTCAGAAGTATCTTGTGAAGTTACTTTACAGGACTTATTGGACCATACTTACAAGAGAATATTAGAAATAATGGAAGCATATAGTGAAGGTAAGCTCATTCTGATTTGCAAGTGGGGATTCGATGGGTCAACTGGCCATGCCCAATATAAACTAAAATGGGAAGAAAACGATGCAGCTAGTGACGGAAGTGTGTTCGTAACATCTCTTGTACCCCTGGCACTGAAAAGAGAAAATGGAGAAGTGGTATGGAGTAACCCACGCCCTAGTTCTACACGTTTCTGCTCACCTATACGGTTGCAGTTTTTGAAAGAAACAAAGGAAGTTATCAAAGAAGAGGAAAAATACTTCCAAAACCAAATTGACAACATTCGTTCCTTCAAGACAGAGACAACTGAAGTTAGTTACTCTCTACAGTAAACAATGATAGATGGAAAAGTTCTGAATGCACTGACTGA
The DNA here is from genome assembly GCA_003012365.1 of Medauroidea extradentata. Lineage (NCBI taxonomy): Eukaryota > Metazoa > Arthropoda > Insecta > Phasmatodea > Phasmatidae > Medauroidea > Medauroidea extradentata. The sequence goes on from PNEQ01003329.1 coordinate 7,035, forward strand.
CACCAGTACTCTTCAGTGTCCCATCTGCAAGATGACAGCTACAAGTCTTGCATCCTAGTCAACTCAACATCCAGTCGATTCTTCTTCTTCTTTGAACTTCGGCCTTTCTGTCCTACATGCATACATACGGTTCTTGGAATTTGTCCTGGCAATTTCCTGCAGATTTAGTGAGTATCATACTTAATATTTCTTGTGCTTACATATACTATTTAATTGCTAAAGTCTTAATTTAACGTTTTTATTCCCTTGTTTTACGAAAGAAAACAAAACCACGATGAGACTACAAGGATCAAACTGTGGTAGAGCAAAAAAAAAAAACAATTTGAAGAGGACAAGACTTCGGCTGAAGTACAGATGGAAACACAGCCAGGAGATTTTTTTTCTGACCTGGTAACAGCAACTAAAGCAACTGGACTAGATAAATTGTTGTTACAAAAGTTTTCCGTAATATTGTTTGTAATTTCCAGCAGGCATGCAGTAAATATTGATAAATTTAATTCATACTACAAAAATACTCGAGTATTATAAGAAACTGTATAGATGGCACGAGCTTACTCCCACTGTCCACAACATTTTGCACCTTAGTATCTCAAAAACTATTTTACCCATGGGGCAGTTATCAGAGAAGGCACAGGCGGCCAGGAATAAAGATATCTGAAACTATCGCCAGTTTTTCAGCAGAAATCTAGTCGCTTGGAAAATGTACAAGATATGTTTTTCCGCCTTCTGTTGTCATCCGACCCTCTTATATCGTTAGTTTGTAGTCTGTCAAAAAAATATCAGAATATTTTCCAGTGAAGTAAAGAATGACATAAAAATGTTACTAGGAAACTTTGAATGTGCTGAAGTTGAAGATTATAGAGAAGATGGTAACACTTCGGATGACTTCCGACTTTTAGACTGCTTGGTATAAATAAAAATATGTTTAAACTACAGGTCCATAAATAGGCTATCCATTATAAGTTTTTACAGTACATATTATGTACATGTATTTTAGAATCAAATTAGAAATAAATTTATTTTCATTTGAATATGTATATTTTAAATATTTGCTGTTTGACTGTTTAATATTTATATCATAATTTAATTTTATCATATATATGTACGTTTCATGAATTCTTTAAAAAATATGGAAGATTTTCTGAAAACTGAAAACTTCATTAAATTAGCATTGCTATGAATAGATACCACTAAAAAATTATTAAACTGCTAAAAAATAACATACATTATAAAGTGACCCTAATGACGATCTGCCGATGCTATACATGCTATAACTTTAATGTTATGAGAAATATAATCGCATCTCTGAAGGGTTTTTAAGTATCTGTCTTTATTTGCTTGAGTTTGGCTATTGAAATACTTGTGTGGCACATGTCATTTCTCATATATTAAATAAAAACTGTATTCTCTATTTAGTAACAATTTTTGTTACTTCCTCTTGAAAATCATATTCGACATAATTTAGTGGCATGCGTCTATCAAGTAACTGTTACGGATCTTTGCTTGTGATAAGGTAACGGAATGGATTTTGAGGTTCCTATTCCATTACTTTCCGCCGCAAATTAAGTGATGTTTATATTATATTTGATCAAAATGCTACGTTTACTTCTTTCTGCACTCTATCCACTGCAATTGGTAAGATTTAAAGTTATTAATACTCAACAAAAAATGTGTGTATATAGTATGCAAGTAAACGTAATTTACGACTTCTGTCTCACTTCCTCCCCCCCCCCCCCCCAAGAAAAATGTCTAGTTTAATGTGAAATACTGTAATCCCATAACATGGACAACTATTTTTAACACTCAGGGACGACTAACCTTAGCATAAAATCCTTATTTGACATCAAATCGAAGGTAAGATGATTTTTTGCCCCATGATTATTCAATCCGTCCCACTGTGCGCCGTTGCGTTTATCAACAGAGGATCATCAACCAGCGATCGTGACTCATCGTGTCAACAGCGTGTAAACCAGCGAGCATGACTCATCGTGGCAACAGCACATCAAGAAGCGAGCGTGACTCATCGTGTTTGGTACCTAGATGCTCGGTTCTGCCGCCACGTCTTATAGGCACGAAAAATGAAGGATCTAGTCATGCGTGCCGGCGCGCCGCGCTTCCGATTGACGAACGTTTGCAACGGTCGCGTTTTGGAGATCACATTTTTGCCATTCTGGCTAAGATATTTTCTCGCCGAAGTCCATAGCAAAACCTGATCCCTTGGTAAACGTCTTAACAGAGTTTTACTGTATTGTATCCCATGTTGAAAAATATGGGGTGCTGCCATTATTCAGAGTTTTTAAAAATACTGCTATAGGCCTTTCAAAATAATGGTGCGGCCATTATGCGATGGCGGCCATTATGCGAGTAAATATGGTATTTCCAACTGCCACTGGTACGTTATTCAAAGGTTCTGACAAATAACAACAAACTATAATGAAAATAAACTCAGTTATGTGTAGGGTTAAATTACAGTAGAACACTTTCTTTACATGTCTCAAGGGACCAGGAAATTTTGTTGTAAAATGCAAGAAAGTGTAAAAAGAGGGAAATTTTCAATGTATGAGCAGCAAATGGGACCACAAAAAAATTGGTGTAAAAACAGGGGGTGTAAAAAAGGGGTTCTACTGCATTTAATATAATAAATAATTATTTAAAAACTGCCCTGGAGCATTGAAATTTGCTACATAAACAGAAAATTATGTATAATAGATACTGCTGACTGGCTGCAAAACTTATTTTATATAGTCTTATCAGTTAAAGTACACACAAAAGTTTGACTTCATTGTGTGAAAGTTACTTGTAATGAAGAGTGATGTATGAAAGTTTGAACCATTTGAAAGTTGTATGAACGAAAGTAGAGAACTAACTGCAGCAGACAGCAGCCATATGGTGAGAGGATTGGTGGACGATAGGGAATAATACCTGGAGGGTAGCTGGCCAGCTCCCCGCGAGCGTGCTTCGTCTTGCAGTAGGTGCACTGGTTGAGACAGCCTGTGTTGATTGGTATGATCTCGACAAGAGGGTTCTTACGCACCTTGGGTAGCGTCAGAGAGGCCCCGCCAGTCCTGCGTCCTCCCTGTCTCTTCTGTCCAAGCAGCCGCACTGTGTGGCCTGCCAACACGTAACACAACACTCCTTTACTTCATGCCTACATTCCTGCTACATACACGTCCACATCCGAGCAGCTTCTAGCAACCTGGTAAACAACTTCCCACATGAGAACACTTATTACTGTACTTTTGTATTATGTTCCCAGTAAAGTTTACACTTTTGAGGATTGTCTTGTCAGACAAAAAATAAACAAACACACTTTATTGTGACTTCAGACTTGAACTTTCAAGTAAGTATGTAATTAAGTATGTACGCATGCATGCATGTCGCTGGCATGCCCGGACAATGTAGGTAAGTGCACTACAATTAACTCAATGAGTTGGTATAGTGAATCTGTGATTCGTCATAATCAGAAGAAAGTGGACATGTTCATACACAACTGACAGAATTCCTCTGAGATTGCTATTTTCATTTTTATTTGTGCGTTTTATTTTTTTTTTCTTGTTTGTTTTCGTATTTGTCATTCAACACAGGTTTGATCAGCTAAACATGAGCAATGGCATAGGTCCACAATCCAATAAAATTTAATTCATACATATGGTTCTAGGCAGTGTCAAAATCATGAGCAATTCCTTGGATTGAAGCTGTGTCTATTCAAAGTAGATTCTGTAGTGTTTGCCGATGTTAACCAAAATGTTTATCCTGCCGAATTATTTATAGTTATTTTTTGCTGTTTTTGTTACAAATTATAATTCATTCATTCAAACACTTTTCTTAACAACAGTCTAATTAGTTTGAAAATAAGCCTATAACATCAAACCAACTTAAATGCACAGCAAGAACACAAGCCACAGAAAAAAATATACAAACACGTTAGTTAATAAGTAATACTGAACTGCTTAAGCATAAATATATGAACCATGTTAGGCATAAAAGAACCAAGTGCTATTGTGATGCAACTGATACTGTGAAAGTCTAAATTCAAAGTTAAACTATGGCAAATAATTCCACTTGCATATATGACAGTTTTACATAACACGATTCCATAGAAGAACATGTAAGTTATTCATGTACAATATTTACCGTATTTTCCCACGTACCATTTACCCCCATGCAAGACCTGCACCTCACACTTCCAACATACTCTCAAGAATTTTTTTTACATTTTTTTATTTTCACTATACAGTTCCAATGTAATTGTATTTTGTTCAAAAATGTAATTAAAAAACACAAAATATTAAGTGAATTAAATACGTGGACCCCATGTATTAATAATTATTTTACGCCGCTAAAGATTAACAGTGCTCTGCACAATTAGATGCGTTGAAAGCAGTGATGGTAAAAGCTCGAGGCTGACTAGCGTGCTGCTGCACGGTACACAAATGCTCAGCGAGTGCACTTTACTGTTGCTCTTTCTGGCAGAGCAATAAAACACTATCTCAGTCTTGGTTCTCCGTGCCACCACATGCCATGCTGTGAATGCTTTAATGCTTGCTCATTGGAACAGGCGAGTACAACAAAGGATCTAAGTGCACAGCACAGTACGGTCCGGCACGACACATGCTCGACAGCCGCTGCCACAGGTTATACACATGGGGTTGTCTTGTTAGGTGATAATGCTGGCATTGTGTATTTACTGGTTACGAACTACAATCTGATATTAAAGGGGTACACACTTATTTTCCCATTGTAACAAATTCTTCCAGCTGTCTTTGATGTATGACAAACCCAACTTTGTCACACCCTATATATCCAAAAACATTGATTACCTTGTATGACACGCACCTTGTTTCTTTGCTATTAACTTGACAGTAATAAATATGGTGCTTGGTTTCTACATGCATAACACTGTTAATTTTGCTCTCATAAATTCTGATACAATGAAATAAAATGCAACATAGTATTGTAATGCTTTGTGAAGAACATCTAAACACAATATTACCTGCTTTAGCACACATCCTTTGTGAGGGAATTGCTACAGGCCACTACTATGAATGAGAAAGAGATAGAGGACCAGAGAAAAGTAAAGGAGAATGGACGAAAGGGAAGGAAGGAGAGAGATGGATGGCAGAAGGGTAGAATAGATGGGTATGAGAGAAAGGAAGACATGGAGGGAAGGTACAAGAGAGGAAGGAAGAGAGGGAAAGACAGTGTAAAGTGAGTGATATGGAGAAGGGAAGGAGGAAGGTAGAGAGAGAGGAAAGAGAGGAGTGACTGAGAAATGTTGATTAGTGTTTAACATAGAGGGCATGAGTTCTGGTGAAGGATTAAATGAGATGAGTATGGAGCTGCACAAGAATAAAAGGACAGGGGGACACAGAAGATCCCCGAGAAAACCCGGTGACCAATGGTGTCATCCAGTACAATTCACACTCGTGAAAATCTCGTGACCGACCCGGCTGGTAATCGAGCTTGGATTATCGTGCAAGGAAGCCAATGGTCTTAACTTTTGGCCACTGAGGCCCCAGAATAGGAAGGAGAGAAAGAAACAAGAAGCAAAGGGAAGAAGTGTAACAGAGGAGAGAAGAGAAACAGAGGGAAGAAGTGAAATAGGAGAGAGAGGAAAAAGTGAAAGCCAGGGAAAGGAAAAAAGTAGAAGCAAAAGGGAAGGGAGACAGAGGGCTGAAGAAGTGCAATGGAAGGAAGAGTGAGAGGGAGGGAAGAAGTGAAAGGGAGGGAAGAGCGAGGAAGAGAAGAAAAAGTGCAAGGGAGGGAAGAGAGAGGAAGAGAAGAAGAGTAAGGGAAGGGGGAGAGAGGAAGACAAGTGAAACAGAAAAAAGAGGAAGAAATGCAAAGGAAGAAGGAGAGGAAGATAGAAAGTAGAAGGGAAGAAAAAGAGTTAGAGACAGGAAGAAGTGAAAGAGAGGAAGAGGGGAAGGAAGAGAAAGGAAGGGAGGAAGGGCATGAGGGAGAGCATTGCTCACCTTTGAGAGTCTCCTCTACGACTTCGACAATGCGGTCTATCTGCTGCACTCCAACCACGCTCAGTCCCTGCAAGTATGAAGAGCGAGGGGCTCCTTGTGGCACACAGCCAGCTACCACTATGTGCTTGCCACGACGCTGTCCTGCCTCTATCTCGTTCCTGCAGCACCATCACCATGTGTCACCTCAGGAACATCCCTTCATTACCACACTACACTACAGATATAATTGAAAGGAAGCAGCCGCTAGGTTATCAGTTTGTACAAAAGACAGAAGCACAAGTACAAGTTTCTTACTTGTGTAGAAAAGGCGTTTCTGAAACAACATTACCATGTAATAACACTCAACACACTAATACAAAACTATTATTTAAAATAAAATTGTAAAAAACCGATCCTCCAAGCTACCAGCTTCAAAGGAGATGTACAGGTGGATGATAAATTTAATGAACTACCTGCCTGTGTTTGCTAATACGTATATAAAGACAAAAAAAAATCATTTAAAAATTGGAAATTTTTTTTAGAGGGAGAGAAGTAAGGTAAGTGGGCTTTATACAAGATGTCACAAAACTTGGTACAATGACAGCAGCTGGGAGAGGAGTTGGCCATGGCCTTCGTTGAAGAACCATACCAGCATTCGGCTGGAGCGATTTCAGGAAACCATGGAAAACTGAAATCAGGATGGCTGGAGCCGGGGATCGAACCCGGGTCCTTTCAAATGTGGATACAACATTTTACTGTTGCGCCACCTCACTCGGTTCTAGAGAGAGAAAGAGACAGCTACAACAGGCAATGGAAAGAAAATGTCTGGCTGCCTAAAGGAGTGGAGTGTCAGAGCAGTTCTACCACAATACTGCTGTAGTACCTGAAGTGATCCTCGGCGGGACTCTTTACAGTACAGCTGTTGAGAAGCCACAGGTCGGCTGCCCACTTGTCATCTGTATCACACACAAACAAGCACATCACTGTGTACATGAGATACCGGTGGAGGAAGAAGAGGGTGGAATAAGCAGGAGAACAAGGAAGGTTAGTATGAGGAAGAAACAATAATCTAGCACAAGACACTCAACTACAGTAGAACCCCTATTTTACCAGTACTCCATTTTTAGTCGAGTTCATTCTCAGGCACTGTGAGACCTAACCCCCATTTTACGAGTACTGTACTCAATTTTATGAAACAGCGATTTTGTGAGGCCTCGTAAAATAAGGCTTCTACTGTACGTATAAACTATTCTGTGCAAGCGAGATTAGTTGCAGCACTGTGCAGCAATGCCATGTATTAATTCTTATTGTAGATTCACAACCAAACAAAACCAACCTATGAATCAGAACATGACATTTTTTCATATTTCAAACTAATATAACATAAACATACCATACAATTACTTAATGTGGTTGAAATTTCCAAATACAGCTTTTAATTTCATTGATACTTTATTGCATTACAGGAGAAAACACAGGATTCAGAAGCAACTCTGGATTCGGAAGGTCAATTTAAAAAAAGGCGGAATACATACTTCTTGAATATATCAACGGTTTCTCTAGTACATAGTTATAACTGGATTCTATGCTTATTGTGCAGCAGATGGCCGCCCTAGCAAGGTCTTTGTTTAAAACCTAACTTCTCTACTTCCCATGCTATATTCGAGAATAATCAGTCACTCTTTCTAGTAGGAGTGAAGTAAGTAATTAAGTTCACTTCTTAAGCTTTGTATTGAGCAATACGTGTTTGTTTTGTATTCTGGCCTGTTTGATAGCTTCAAAACAGGCAGCTAAGGTGTATTCCTTCGATTCTGAAGGGGGAAAAATGTACCACGGCCTCACTTGCAGTAGAGCTAGACATCTTGTTCTCGGGGCGTCGAACGGAATGGGTATCGGAGATTAAAAAAGCCTGACGACAAGCTGAGATTCAGTTTGTTTATGCACTTTACTGAGATCCAGTACGTTACTTGTGTTCCTGACATAAAAACCACATGATATGTAGAGCGCTACAAAGAGTTTAGAATTACAACCTTCCTCCTAGTTAAACTTTTAAATGATAAAACAGTATAACTGAAATGGAAGAGATCCCTTAGGCCAGGTCGCATGTCTTCGCCACGTGGTTTTAATGAACACAGTACGATTGTACCCTAACGATTAACTGCCAGGGTTTGATCACAGAAAATGCTGACAGTATTTGAAATGGCAGCATCTCATTTTAATATCGAACAAATAACTACTGACCATCACAGACGGTATACATGCCCCGACAACAATAACCATGAGGCCATAGTATGTTTATGATACTGTCCTCCAATGATCGCTGCACAAAGACTCCTTCCTCCGTCGCCGGAACCACCCTTCCCGGATGCACATGCTGGCCAATGGGATCTCTTTTTTAACAACATTAAAATCAGCTTTAGCCAATGATGGCATTAAATTTAAGACTGCCTCATTTAGTCAGCCATACATAGAATTTTTACACATTATAATCATCAAACTGGACTGCCATAATTGCAACTGCATTAAAACAAGTGTCACTTGTGTATAAATACATGAGCTAAAACAACACAGCCATCTTCTGAGGAACTATGTCACAACAATACTCGGGGAAAACCCCCGTGTTCCCACTCACCCTAAACATCATACTAAACGTCCCTGTGCCCACGCAACTCTGCTCTAACTTCCAATGTGACTCAAGTACAAAGAAAATTACAAACACAGCACTATCACACACAATCATATGAGACAATGAATATAACATAACACCAGGTAAACAGCCTCAAATACATACATTAGTTAGATGGTTCACCGAGATAGGATTGCCAATAGAAAAAATCCAACCAATAGGGTTCTTAGGTTAATTACTACAGTTCCTGTCATTTTCATATAACCTAGTAACAAAAGCTCAGATAGAATGCCATTTCATAGCTATTTACAGTCTTAAGCCCTTTTAACAATAATTTCTCCAGATATTATTTGCACACGTGGAATTGGCTGAAGTAAGGGAATATAGACACAAATAACACAACCCACTACAGTACTGTAGACCATCTCAGCCATGGCAGTGGGTAAGCCAGGCGACTCTCCACCAGACCTGACCACGCTACCATACTCTATGAACACACGCTGCAAACATGGTAGTGCAGACGTCTCCACTTCCTCATTACCTTTATCACACATAACCCCCAACAGCTAGTCGTGAAGAGGCGCCATATTCCCTGCCAATTTGAAGCTACAATGGTATGCTGGCACCCTAGTGGAGGATCAAGCTTCTGAACCCCAAAATACAAAGATAATAAAACAATATAACAAAGAGGGACTACACAAAAATTGAAAAGTAGTATAAAGGCTGGGCCAGGCCCCTTACAATACATTATTATACCGTCACGAAATAACCTCAATGAAGGATTTCTATATTATATTTAACTTACAAACAATCTTGACATTTTTACTGCTAATTTGTTTAACTATACCTGTACAGTACTGCTGAATCGATCGGAGGATACAGACTTCTAAATCATGGAACATCAGATTTTCAACATCTAGATCATCACAGGTTGTTTGCGCTGCATATTTTAAAGATCTATAAAGTATTTGAAACACCACTCATGAAAGTTTATTCGTACACTATTCTAGACGTCAAGGAAGACTACCAAATTCATCCAGTATATAGGTTTTTCCAATTTTAATAATTGTTCTGCTTCTCAGACTTTTTTAAACACGAAATTTCCTTAACATTCTGAATCTCTTTTGTTACACTGCATTTTACATTACTTTTATTATGATTTTTATGGCTTCGCACATTTCTTTCATCACACAGAATAATTACGCCAAAGAAAACTCTGCACGTACAATACTATCGAAGGCCATAGAGACACCAAATATAAATTATCGGGATCTTATGAATGCAAGACAAGACATGAGAGATGTTTATCATGCTAAGACTGTCGTTCCAGACCTGCCGTATTGAATTTGTCAAAGTTTTTGTCATTCCACTCAAGACATTTTAAAATTTATACTATATTTTGGCAGAGTTAATTTACCAAGGCGAGTGATTTCACTTATTATGAAAGTATAACACTTTTCAAAACAGTATCTTAACAATATTGTACATACTTGTGGTTGACGCATCTTTTACTTGTTCTATAGGCCTATATCTCTGTAGCTAGGCTACATTGTGGGCTCTAAGAAATGGAAATGAAAAGTAGGTACAAAAAATAAGACTTCACACATGCTAACTATAATAAACATTAACCAGAACTACAAAATGAAGAGAACGACGGAATTAGGGCCGCAGTAGCTTGAAACTCGGCCTGCGCCCAGCCACATGTCGACATACCAGTGAGAGAGTAGCCGTACGCTGACAGCTGCCCGGCCATATACTCGCTGTCCGAGCTGTTGTGTGCGCAGCCCCATGTCTTCACGTACACCGTCTGTATCCCTGGTACATGACTCTCTGCAACCACTGTCTCCTCAACCTCCGGAGTTGACTGCTGTCTCTGCGAGGTGCGCCGTCTCGCTCGTACCGTCAGTCGTGTCTTCTCAGTGCCCCGATCCTTGACAGCCACCTCCTGTGACGATATCAGATCTTCTATGTCCCCGATGATCTCCTCGCACGGAACAGGCATCTGAAACCAACTTGAACATCTGCACCCATGTTCCATCGATCTGCCACCTTTTCTGATTTTTTTCCCCCAAGAAAATAAGATTTACAGGGTCCATACCAAGGGTTCCCAAATTGTGTGATATGTGCTATTGTATCAGCAACACAGAAATACAATGATATTGTGCAGACAAAAACGTGTCAACATGTATTGTTTGTGGATGTCATATCACAATCTTTAATTATAAAATACAAAATTTCCTAACAAAAGTTAAAAACAAGTCATAGCAGTCTTTGGATGGTATTTTTAAGAATATATACAACCTTAAATTATTCATGTATAAAAGTACCCAATATCATAGAGAGAATGTGATAGAGCTACATAACTTAGCCTATTTGTTGTAGTGTTAATTGTTAAATTGATAGTATTTTTGTAACATAACTTAACTTATTTTAAAACAATACCGGTATGTTACTTACAATTTACTAAAACGTGTTATGTGAATGTGAATGCATTGACGTATCCTATGTCGTAGTGAACTGAGAATTGATTCGGTCAACAGACAACAGACGAAATAAAAATAAACACACATTTAATAATAAGTTTTCACACTTGCAATTAGACTAACGCCCGGTGGCGAGTAGATTCTTTCCCATCCCCACAGCACCAATCCTCCAGTCCCTTCCTAAACATTCCAACCTCCCTCACCTTCCTCACCAGCATCGACTGTCTACCCCTCTCTGTTCTCCTCCACACCCTATGAATCTTCTCACTGTTGTTTCCTTTTCAATAAAAGCTCCCTTAGTTAGCTGCAGACTAAACTGCCCATCCTCCCTCCCCGTTCATCACCTTACACAACCTAACCAGTCTTCCTGCTTGTCATCCGGCAGGCCTTCCACTTTTCTTATCAAGATTCTATGAGGAATTCTGTCAAAGTCTCACATGAATATCCCTTTCTAAATCCATGTTAGAATTCCTGTATTCATTTGCTGCTGTTCATAATATTTACCACATATTGTACAGTCAATCTCTCCATCACCTTCCCTGTATTCGATGTGAGACTCACTGGCCTGTAACTACCTGGCTTCCCTCTATCCTCACCCTGCTTATACACTGTGACCACTAACGCCTTCCATCCTTGTGGTAACCTACCCTTCTCCAGCGACCTTCCAAACAACACTCCTAGATATCTGACCAACTCCTTCCCTCTAAACTTTAGTGTGCCATTTCCTATACCATCTAACCCCACTGCCTTATTGCTCCATTTCTGTAATCATATTTTCTGTATCGCAGTCCTTCATACAAAACATTTTATTAACCCTCTGGACTCTTATGGATGATCTACTCCAATTGTCCTTTGCCTCATACACAACATGTATTGTGCCTGTAACAGTTTAGCACTTACATTCATTCCTCTCCAAGTTGGGATCCCTTCCCCTACGCCTCTTACCTTTCTAAGATACCGAAATAATTTTCCCCATACTTTACCTTTCCCTTCCGCCATCATACTTGCGACACAATATGTAACTTGAACAGCCTAGGCAGGAAGTGCTCTATGTTTTACTACACTTAAATATTTTATTTTATTACTGTAGCCGAGTAATACATAGGGAGGTGACTGAAGTGTCGAGACTTCGTCAGCACTCGACATCGAGGTCTTCCGCGCTGGTGAGGTGTGACACTATGAACATGGAGCAGCACCTGAACAAAGGGACAGGAGAAGCCACAGAGCCCTGAGAAAACCCACCAGCCAGCTTCATCACCTGCCCTGGTTCCCACATGCAAAAATTCGGGAGCTGACCACGCCAGGAATGTAATAAATATGAAATAATAATTTTGTCTTGCTATTGGGCAAGCACCTGGTGGCAAGCATCCAAACATCCCTACAACATCCTCTCCAAAGCCTTCCTAAACTGTCCTAATTCTCCCAACAACACCACCTCCTTTCACAACAAATCCCACTCCCCGACTGTCCTCACCAGCATCTATTGTAGTCCTCGTCCTGTTCTCCACCAGACCTGCTGTATCTTTTTACTGTTGTTGCCTCTAACCCTATATCAACCCTTTTCTAGATGTTCAGCTATACTCTATCCATTCCAAGATTGCAGCTTGTGTCACTCCGCCTGTTCCCGCGCTTGAACGACATTGGCTGTGCAACAAACCACCGCATCACCTCCGCGTGTCGCGCGAGCTGTCGACTGGCGACAAGTGGAGAAACGGAATCGCGCCTCGCTGTGGAGGAAATGGAATCACGATGGACGTGGCGTCGTCGCGTAAGTCGTAGTTAATACATTCCATGCACATATAGTATTTCATGCGCAGAGAGTGATATTATATTACAGAGGAATAAAAACCCAACTAAACGATAAAATTATCTATCCTGAACTAAAGCACAGTAATTTAGCGTAGGACCTATTTCCTGTCGCAACGACACTGTTAACTAACCAGCCAACCAATGCTCGAGAGCTCAGCTGTGACAGTGTTTATTTCTGCTGCAACCTTGGAATGGATACAGTATAGTGCACTCCATCCCGTTCCACTATCTTATACATCCTAACCAGTCTTTCCACCCTTCTCATTTCCTTCAGTGTGTTCCATCCCATATCCCTCAACATCACTAATGGCCTAAAATTACTTTCATCCTCTCCATCCTGCCCCTGTCTTCTCCACTTACCCTTCACCCATCTGGCTGCCCTTCTTTGCACCTTCTCCTGTTCCTTCACCTCCGCCTCAACATGGGGGTAACACTCAGCTGCAGCGTACTCAAGAACAGGTCGGACCATGGTGTTGTAGGCCTTCTCCTTCACCTCCGAGCTGATTTGCCTTACTATCCTACCCATCATTCCTAGCATTTTCTTGCCCTTTGCGGCCACTCTCTGAACCTGGCTGTTCCATCCAAGATTTTCATGTAGAACTACTCCTAGGTACTTACACTCAGATGACTCGCCTATTTCCTGCTCTGCCCAAATATAGACTTCCCTGCTCTTTAGCCTGTTCCTTGTAAACCACACGAGTTAAGTTTTTCTAACATTTACCTTCATTTCGTTTTCAAGCGTCCACAGCCTTATCCGCTCTAAATATTCCTTTAACTTGTTCTCTCGTCCCACCACTGAGTAGAGCACACAATCATCAGCGAACAATCTTATTCTGCCAGTAACCTCCAAACCTATGTCATTAACCTTTATGGTAAGCAATATCGGGTCTAACACACTTCCCTGTGGCACCTCTGAAGAGACATTACCCTCAACTGACATAGTACCCGAGCATGGATCACTTTGATGGAAGGCCACCTGCCGACATGTTAATGAAGAGGGAGTAAGTTGGGTTGATATTTCAGCTACCGAAATAACTGTGAGAAAATTTAAAGGGTGTGGAGGAGAAAAGGGCGAGGTAAAAGAATGGAGAAGTTGGTGAGTGAGAGGGTTCGAAAGTTCAGACAGGGTTTAAACTTGGAAAGGACTCGCCACCGGACAGTAGACCAATTGTTTGTGTTAGATAGGTCTAATTATTTTAACATCATCCGAATACAATGAAAAACCACATGAACTAACCTCACCAATCGTACGTATTGTATTCTACGATGCAGTATGAAAACCAAAGTTTTCTAAATTTAAACCATGTAAGTTTATAAATTACCTTAACATGTATTAACTAATCAAACGTGTTAAATGTGAACATTATTCAATTAAATACCAATGACCAACGACGTTAACCTTACATTTACAAACAATGGACTGGCTGGCCCTTTTTCAACACACAGACTATTATTTCCCTAGTCGATTCGTAGGAACATTCAGTTAGTTAAAAGTTTAGCAATATAAAGTGTTATTTCACATAAAATTGAAATCAGTCTATGGAAGTCTAGAAGTTTGGTTTACTTTATATGGAAATATAAGCTTAACAAATTATGGTAGTAATTTTTGTGAAGTATTTTAAGTTTCAAGTGTTTGTGACAGTGTTACTTGAAGAGTTGATTGAACGAAGGGGAATGGTTTCCCGGTTATCGTGCAGTGTTTTTGTTTTGTAGGCGGTTTTTGAAAGCAAAATATGGCACCAAAGAAGAGGGATAAAGAACCAGAAACTTCAAAAAGTCAAAGGATGGATCCAGTACAAGCAGACCACGAATTGTTTCTTCAGGCTTTTGAAAGTGAGTTGTCAATGTTTGTGGTGGTTGGCTCTTTGTAAACATTGAACTATAATTTCTCTCGTAAGTTTTATTGGGTTTTACGTTAGAAATCACTCGTATTTCTTATTGAAGTGATCTGTACCGTGTTCAAATTACAAAAGTTTGTAGTAATGAAAGTTTTTCTTAGCGTTTGAAGTGTGTGGCAAGTGAAGTGTATCTAGTAGGTCTGCTATTACAGCCTCACGTAACATGTTGATAGTCTAAATATCCTGTAAATGATATTTTATAAATAACAATTTCACTCTCAGTTGGGCAACTGTCTGTTGGCAAGCCATAACTGCTTCCTCTAACACTTACCACACCCCTCCAAAACTTTTCAATCCCCTTCATCAATTCCTCCACAAATCTTGTGTAGCGTGGTTTCAGTAAATTTTTATTTGTATCATTATGTAGCAGAAGGGATATTTTAATTGTAAAGATGCCAATTTCTCAGGCATACACTTTTGGTAATCTGTTTGTAAATGCCGGCGGGATGACTAGCGCCTAGATCCAGGACCTCTAAGCACAGTGGCGCATGCGCACTGCCTCGTTCCTTCTCCTTGCTGCTCCTCACACGCCGTGTACCCCCTCCCTGCCGCTCGCCGGCCAGCGTGTTGCCATCCACCACCACCACCGCTTCGGTCGCAACGTACAACCATCAATTTAGTGAAGATTTTCACTATTAT
The DNA here is from genome assembly GCA_003012365.1 of Medauroidea extradentata. Taxonomy (NCBI): domain Eukaryota; kingdom Metazoa; phylum Arthropoda; class Insecta; order Phasmatodea; family Phasmatidae; genus Medauroidea; species Medauroidea extradentata. Next base: position 22,444 of record PNEQ01003329.1, read on the forward strand.
TTACCGCTAAAATGTTTGCATGCACATATTATACAAGCAGTTACCAACACAAACGTACTTTGCTATGTTACAACTGGCAGAACACTTTACACGGCAGAGAAGCAGGCTGGGTGAAGGCACACATTAGTAAAGTTCGTGTCAAATATGTTGAAAGCAGTTGCCAGTGCAAGATGAACTGCACTGAATACAAAGTGTTCACGTTTTTCTCATCGATTGCATTGAATATTTGAATACATATTCATCATGTGTGCCGTGTAAACATATTTGCTGAAGGTACAAGCACAAAAGAGCAAATTTAATATAATAGCTCGTTATTGAAACACAAGCAAATGGTGGTGAAGAAGTGACAGTTAAATTGGGTTTTGAATCGCGGAAGCGTGCATTGATTAAGAAAATTACCGAAAATAAACATTTCACACAAACAGAAGAACTCTCGGTAATAGAAAAACCTTCTCTGGCACGTCTAACATTGCTTGCACTTCGGAAGTGTAGGAGTTCAGATACTAATCTGAAAACTACTCCCAGACAATAACCCGACAAATAAGAAAATTACTCTACTAATAAAATTTTCCCAAAAAATAAGATGCACAAACCAACGAAAGTCTTTCTCGAAACCAAAGGAACTTGAAGCTTAAGGGCGCGTCTACCGCAATTTTCATCATCATTATTTTATTTTTTATTTGTACTACATATTTTTTTCTTATTTTAGACACAAAATGTGACTAAATTTGGCTCTTATGAAAAAAAAAAAAATCAAAGTGGCATGATCATTAAATTAAAAAATAAAAATTATTTGTATTTTAAAAAAATATATTGAATTTTTAAAATTTTTACTTTCAGTTTCAGCATTTTTTTAATTCAAATAATTTTTATTCTTTAATTTTATGAGCATGTCATTGTAGCCTGCAATGTCTTTAAGCACTGTGATTTTTTTTAGTTTGGTATGTCAGTTGGTTTTAGTGTGGTTGTTAAAACGGAAACACGCAAAATATGACTTTAACAAGCCATTACGCGAAAACTATGAGAGATACAAAAATTTCATAAGAGCCTAATTAAGTCACATTTTGTGTCTAAAATAAGAAAAAAAATATGTAGTACAAATAAAAAATAAAATAATGATTATGAAAATTGCGGTAGACCGCGCCCTCAAGGGTGTCCAAGCGCGATAAAATCATTTTTTTTTTTATTTTAATGAAATATTGTTAGTTTTGTAGACGAGACTTGTGAGTGCATTTGACTTTTACTAAACAATTTTAGCTCTCGTAGTTTTCTCATAACGGGGTGTCAAAGTCAAAATTAGTTTTTTATGCTGCCTTACAAATTATGAAAACCAACTGTCCAACTTATACAAAATAATTCGTTGTGAACCTACATCCAAAGAGCTTTTCAATAAAACATTTAAAAACCCACAACGTAATATTTTTAATTTTAAAATATTGCAAAAGAACAGAAAAAAGTGTCAAATTTAGCAATTTTTAAAAACTATATAAACAGTTCGCGGAAATTTTTCAAATGTTTTTTACGTAGCTCATAGTAGGCTACGCCATTTCACTGTGAATTATTTCACGTACGCCAGTCAATTGGTTTTCACTATTTGCATGGCAGCAGGACATGCAAATTTTGACATAGACGCATCGTTATGAGAAAACTACAACAGCTAAAATTGTTTCGTAAGAGGAAAATTGCACTCACAAGTATTGTCTACAAAACTAACACTATTTCATATAAATATAAGATTATGACTTTATCGCACTTGAACACCCTTAAAGGCACTGCCTACCACGCGCTTAAAATGTGTTGCCGCGTGTCTTTAAATACTTTTTATGTAGCCTACCTGTTCAACACATGCCTATTGTGTCAATGTAGCCTACGAAAATAAAATGTACTTCAAACAATGACTGACAGGTACTTTCAAAACATCACATCAATTAGCAAAATCATTTCCAAACCCCTCAAATGGCTAAAAACATACTTTTCAATATGTTATATATGAAAAACTGCTCATAGGATTAATGTGAAACTCTTCTAGAAACACGTAATGTTCTCCGCTTTAATATTTTCACCAACAAAAATATGGGATCACCACTGAAAGTGTCAGGCAAGTGATCTACGATACCACTCCCCGCTGTTTCAATTATCTTGCGCTAGAGGTGATACCACACCAGATAAGCTGATAAATTTCGCCCTTGGTGCCGTGCCTCATTCACACAAATACGCGGCAAGAAGGCGAGTGCATTAAGAATTGTAGCAGGCATCATACTCAAAGGCAAGATCATGGAAAACTAACCACATCCTGGAGAAAACAAATAAAATACTTCATGTAATATAGAGCACATAATTAATAGTAGATTTACATGTTTATCTATAGTAAATAAGTTACAATTTTACTTCGGTGTTTGTATTGCTGGAGAAACAGCTGTTCATTGAGATGCGAAATTTCCTCAGTCCTGAATTCAGCAGTACCAAACAAGGGATAATGTTTCTCAACATTAACTAATTTGTAATTAACGGACTAAATGTGTTGTGTTTTAATTATATTTCGATATAAACGGGTACCGGTGTTAATACACTCGTTGAATGTATTAAGGGTGTTCATGTGTGATATGGTCATAATTTTATGTTTTTATGAAATAGTGTAGTTTTGTAGGCGATATTTGTGAGTGGAGTTTCCTCTTACGAAACAATTTTAGCTGGCGTAGTTTCCTCATAACGGTGCGTCAAAGTCAAAATTTGCATGTTCAGCTGCCATGCAAATAATGAAAATCAATTGACTTACTTGCGTTAAATAATTCAAAATAATATAACATACTATGGGCTACGTAATAAAACATTTGTAAAATTCCGCGAACTATATTTGCATTTTAAAAAATTATGGCTACATTGTTTGAAATGTCTGCTCATTTCGTAGATAAACAAATATAATGCGCGTTAAATAGTTTCGTATAAAAATAATAGCCATAACTCACTGCAACGTATTTGAATCGCGGGTAGGGAGGGCCCTTAAGAGACAAAGTGAGTGGAAGGCTGGATTTTATTTTGTAAGTCCATATAAAAAGAGTTTGAATTTTACTTTATTTTTTTTTTATTACTCAACAACGGTTCAAATTCACGATAAAGAAATTGCACATTGTGTTGATTACAGTGCTGGAAAAAATGCCTATTGTGTTAAGTGTTAGTGAAGAGGTTTCGGTTAGCCCTTAACATCATGTCTTTAGCACTGGCGAGGGATGACATGTTGTATGAAACAGCGTCGGAATGAAGGGGTGGGGAAACAGGAGATCCTCGAGAAAACCCGCCGATCAGCGACATTGTGTGGAACGATTCAAATATGTGAAAATCTGGGTACCGAACCCTCCGGGAGTCGAGCTCGTATGACCTTAGTGGGAGGCGAGTGGTCTAACAACCACTGTGTTAACATCGGCCCCTTTAAGTGTTGTAAAGAAATTCATCTTAGTGTTATTTCAATATTTACGGTAACACATAAAAGAGATTTTTATACAAAAAATGTATATTATATGAATAATAATATACAATTTTTTTGTATTAGTATGTTGTTTTAAGTGTAGATATTGCTTTAAATAATAAGCTGTGTTAAAAAAAGTTAATGTGACATGACTATTCTACTTTACAGTAGCAACAAGTTTACAAGTAAAATACTCATGTAAATAACTGCATATTATTGTTTTGTAACGAGTGCGTAAAGAAAGAGAATTATTATTGAAATAAGCATTTTGAAATGAGTAGTAATTATGTAACATCGGAGCGAAAACAAAACCATGTATTCAAGTTCACATGTGATTATCGCTCATTAAAATGTTGCCTCAAGTAAGGAAGGTTTTTTTTATTTCAATTATCCTCATTTTAATATTTAATGTGGGCCCTACAGTGAGTTCGACAATAAAACACAAAACAATTGAATTCCAGAAAAATATCAGTGCAGCTCGATTCTTTAACCACTTTTTTAAAGTAAAAAAAAAAATACGTACGTGCATCCATACGTACATGCATACATACGTAGATACGTATTTTTATAAAATATTATTCACATTGGCTACCCCACCTCGCCACTGTGCCCAACACATCCCACCCTAATTTTTTATGTGGCACAGTAAATTTAACGTGTACCGAGTTGATTCTGTGACTGATGTTACCGGACAAATGTCAGTGGTCATTCATGTAAGATCTCAATTTATTATGCTTTTGAAGAGTTTGATAAATGAGTTCTTGAAGTTATTATTAATGTAATATTTGTTTGAAATTATTATTCAAAGTAAAAACAAAGAAATACTATAATGAATAATAATGTTCAAATTTTCATATTAGTATGTTGTTTTAAATATTGTAAAATATTTCTTTAAACAATAAGATTTATTTTAAAAAGTTACATTGACATGACTGTTCAACCTTATACCGGCAGTACCAACGATTTTAAACGTTAAGTAATCATATAAATAACTTGTTTATTACTGGTTTGTAGCGAGTATACGGAAAGAGACGTCCAAAAATTAACATTTTTAACATTTAATGTGTAGAGTCTATTCAGTATTGGAATGAAAAGAAAGTTTTAGCATTCACATATAAGTATTGCTCTTTAAAGAGTTGTTTTCAGGTAGAAAAGATTTTTTATTTTTAAATTACCTGCGTTTTAATATTTAATGTACAATGATGTTCAATAATAAAACACCAAAAAAAAAATGTATCCGACTTAGATTTGAATCCTAAGAAAATTATCAGCAGCTCGATTATTTAACCAACTTTTTACAGCTAAAAAAATGACATTCAAATTTTTAAAAAATATTACGCTCATTGGTACCACCCCCTCCTCACCTCTGTGCCCAACACCTCCCGTCCTCATTTTTTAATATGTCAAGGTAAAATACAAATTCATACCCAGACGGGGTTGGGAATCGAACCCAGTACCTTTCGCATTTCCCAAACAGTAACCAAAACATAACACAGTGCTATGGTAAAACTATAGTACACATTGTTGAGTATATTTCAATAGCCGTGTTGATGCTCGTTGATGAGCAAAATATACATCTTGTGAAAATCATCTTGGAGAAAAATGACATAGTCATTTACTGTGTGTTGGAGGCTAATGTAAAAAAAAAAGAATTTGAGAAGACGACACAACATCATTTCAGTTATACTTCGTCTCCGAATGATGCGCGGCAAAGGAATCTCTTGTGTAAATTAATTCATTTTCATACTCCGTAGGATGCCCATAGGTTAGCCTCCGTACGGTGTGAATGCGTGTGAGGGGAATATGGATGGCGAAGGGGGGGAGGCTGGAGAGTGAGAGAGCATGGGGGTTGGAAAGAGAAGGGACGAGCGGAGAGTAAGGTGTTACTGCGCATGCGCCACTGTGCTTAGAGGTCCTGGATCTAGGCGCTAGTCGGCGGGGTGAAGGTTGGGCCGGTTGCTCAACTAGCGAGACATGCCTGTCGCCCTCCGGCCCGAAGAATGATGTGAGATGAGTGTAAAGCAGCTACGGAATGAGTGAAGGGGGGGGTGAATGGGAGTTCCTCGAGAAAACCTGCCGTCCAATAGTAGTGATTGCCATGTTCCTCACATGCAAGAATCAGGGTTTGAACCTGCCTGCGATTGAACTCAGGTTGCCTTGGTGGGAGGCAAGAGATCTCACCCCTTGACCACGGCTGCCTCTCTGTTCATATTTAAATAAGATAGGCTTTAGTGGAGCCTATTAGCCAAGGCAGAGTATAGAGGATTGGGGAACAGTAGTGAGAACATTAAAGTTATGAACAGAACAGGGTAGGCAGTTAATGCTTAGGAGGTCAGTGGAATTCACTGTTGGAGGAGTTGGCGAGGTTTAAGGGTGTTGGAATTTCTGGTAGACAAGTTTGAAGTGAAATGGTTTGGAGACTTCAATAAATATCAAGAATATGTATTATTAAGTGTTGGCAATAGTTCAATCAACAGACTTCAAGTGTTATATTAGTGTTTTGTAAAAAAGTGTGACTGTGATGTTCGTTAAATATCTGTTTGTTTCCTGTAGGCTACATTATATTTTCAACAAGTTATGGGCCCAGTATGTAATCATTTCTGAAACAATGTTTTCTCACAACTGAAAGTACGTTAATAATATCTGGAAGTGTTCATTAACACAAGCATTACTGTAACTAGAAGTATGGCTAGTTTGAGTTCCTTGCCGCCTATAGAGAAACTTACAAGTACGAACAACTACAATTCATGGAAATTTCTAATGGAACTGTATTTAACACGTGAAGACTAGTGGGCGTATATTTTTCGGAGAACAAGCAAGTTGGAAAAGGTTAGTAAAAAGAGACTACAAGGCACTAGTGAAAATTTGTCTCAAGTAGAGCTGCATGTCTTATTCATGTTAGTTCGTCAAATGCAGCATGAGAGGCTTAGGACGATATTAAAAATAGCTTATGAAGATTAAGGACTTTCTCGGGGTTAGGCTTGTTACGGAGGTGGTTTGGAGTACAGTTATAAGGCCACTGAAGTGTGGAGGAATATGTGACAGAAGTCATGTCACTTGCTTAGCAGTTGGCAGACATCAGCTTGCCCGTTGACGATTAGTTTGTAGGAGTTATCATGTTAAGTGGTTTATCTTCTGAATATTGTCCTATGGTTATGGCCTTAGAGAGCTCAGGAGCGGAAATAACGAGCGAGTTCTTTAAAAGCAAACTGCTTCAAGAATATATTAAGCTGTCAGTTGTGGTTCATTATCGCCATGGTGATGCAACATTCTTATCCACCAGTAAAAGTTGCACACATCAGAAGGCAAGAAAGGTTGCCTACATCAACAAAACTAAGAATAATCCTAGTTTTAAATGCTTCAGTTGCAATGAACCTGGTCACATGGCCCATTTGTCCTAACCGGGAAAGTAAGGGTCATAAGCCGGGTAACTTATCACTCTTGACTGCACTGTCCACGGGTGGATGTAATTGTGATTGGTATGTGGATTCAGATGCTACGAATCACATGACAAATTGTAAATACTGGCTGCAGATTATCATGAGATCACTAGTCAAAATGTTACGTGTGCCAGCAATGAAAAACTGTGAGGTATTGGTGTTGGAAACATAGATGTGAGATTAAATGGCAAAGGCCTTACAGTTAAAAATGTCACATACATGCTAGATTTGGCAACAAATTTCTTATCTGTTAGTACCATGGTTAAAAAGGACATGCTGGTCACGTTTACTGCAGTGCTAGATTTGACAACAAATCTCTTATCTGTTAGTACCATGGTTAAAAAGGACATGCTGGTCACGTTTACTGCAGTGCTAGATTTGACAACAAATCTCTTATCTGTTAGTACCATGGTTAAAAAGGACATGCTGGTCACGTTTAC
>PNEQ01003330.1:0-15953 GCA_003012365.1 Medauroidea extradentata
AAAACGACTCAAATACGCAGTGGCAAATGCGATATCAGGTCTACTGACCTGGGATAAGTATGTCAAGCTACCGACCAGTTCTCGATACGGCACATCTATCACCCTGTCTTCTTCGCTGAATTCAGGTCTGTCTTCCATTGGAGATGGAGATCCTTTGCATCCTTCCAGGTTAAATCTCTTTAACATCTTGTCAATGAGCGTATGTTGGGTCAGTTCAATCCTGTTTTCATCTATTGTGAACTCTGTTCCAATGAAGCATTGCAGTTCGACATCTTTTGCACTGAATTCTTCTGTCAGTTTTTCTGAGAGCTGTTTGATTCTAGTTGCATCACATATCAAGAGAATGTCATCTACCCATATAACTAACCATAAGTCATCACCAACATACAGACAGACATCAAAACTTTACCTCCTCAGATTACTTTTTGTTGCAAACTGGTTGAAGCATCGGTTCCAGCATCTGGGAGACTCACGAAGTCCATATAGAGCTCGTTGAAGCTTTAGAATTTTCTTTCCCTTTTTTACTCCTTTTGGCTGAAAAATGTACACCTCCGATTCTAATATTCCATTCATAAAAGCTGTTGGAACATCCATCTGCTTAACACACCAATCTTTCTGAAGTGAATATGACAGGGCTAACCTGATGGTGGACAACTTGGCAACAGGCGCATACACTAGTTCACTTCTGTCTGTTTGAAACCCTTTTGCCACTAACCTGGCCTTCTTATCCGCTGTGTTAAACTTCTCCAACTCTTTTTCCGCCAGTTTTGTTTTATCTTCCACATCTACTACCCATCTCACTTCTTTTTCATCCAGCAGTGACAAAACATGGAACTTCCAATTCTTGAAATTTGTATCTGTCAACTGTGGGTAGTTCGTGGAGGACATACCCGCCGCCATGTTACCGACTCCAATACAAAACAACCTCAGAGATATTGCTTCATACTACTATCAAACACGCTTTCCCGACATCGCCGCGCACGTTACTTTTAAACACTGTCACTTAATCACGGGAAAACTTCATGTGGGCCCATAACCTGATAGAATTCATTTAATAATAAGGCTTATTTCAGAGCACAACAAGATGTTATAGTCCTTCTTAAGTTCCATATTCCACTAGTTCCTTATTTACATCAGTGCCTCTAGCGGCATCCAACTGAACTGTAGGTAATGTTTACAATCTCGTGACAAATAACACCCACATTTTTTTTTTACATTTAGGTAAATTTTTTTGTAAATGACTTAAATGACCTTATTCTTATTTTAAGCTTACTAAACAAATTAAATTGTATTTAATTGTTGGACATTCTCTAGCTGTTGAACAAAATCTTTATATTTAAAGATTTTTTAAAAATATTTAGTTTATAACTGTGTTACAAAAGAGGAGGGGGTGGAAATCGAACAACTCTCATCAAAATTATGTATACACCTTTGTATTGATTATTTTAAATCATTAGCTAAATAAAAAAAAACGTTTATAGGACAATACACAGGTAAAATTGTATTCCTAAGCTAAGGAAGAGAATTTTATGTATTCTATCAACATAATTTTGGGGTGGCAACTGCCACCCCCCGAATTACGCCTATGGTCTTTAATTCTAAATATGTGCGCAAAATTTGAAATAATTCTGACGTCTGGAAGTGGGTGAAAGGTAAAAATTGAACTGGAAAATTCCATTAAATTCATGTACATTTGGCGCTAACAAAAGTGTGTTAAAAATAGAACCAGCTGTGTTAGAAATTGCCCCAAGTTGGACGAGAACAACAAGGGCAGCTAAAGACTAGGGTGGACAGTGGAATAAAGTTAACACTGATGAAAGCAGCAGTCTTCCTTCTATAACAACATATGCAATGTTTCGGGGAAACCACTGACCTGCCAACACTGGATTTTCAAGTCTGTTTTTATTTTGTGGTTTTGCTACTTCACCAACAGAGGCTACAAATTACAGAGCTATAAGAGTACTAAGGAAAAAACTTCATATTCACTAAAGCTACACCCTGAAGGCTGTGGTCGTTCTTCAATCTATTTTCTATAAGCGTTTGAGGGTCTATGTAGCAGGGAACTTGAGCTGCTTTTCAAATACTTCTGCTTCTGGAGTCATGGCTTGCACACTTCAAACTGTTGTATTAGGCAGCCCATGTGTGTTCATTATGTGGGCAGTGTGCAAAAAATCCTAACAAAAATATACAGTCCTCTTATATTCTAATCTGAGTACTGTTTTGCTGCTTTTTTTCTTAGTATTGTGTACATGTCATTTTATGGGCCAATAACGGAAATAGAAAAACTGTATCACTTTTTTTTAATAACTATGTTGGTTAAGGCTATTCTTTATTTACATCATGAATGGCTAGGTAGTAAATATCTTAACTGCAGTAATTATATGTTTAAATGATTTAACTTTAAAAAAAAAAAAAAGCAGGTAGTGCTTCACCTATTAGCTTGAAATTTTTATTGGCCCTAGGCATTATTGTTGTTGGCCGGCCCTTCTTTAACCCACCAGGCAGGCAGAATTTAAATACTATTTCTCGTGGTTATGATAAAGCTCTTATACACCTTAGCACTCCATAGATATTGTAACTCACATACATCTCAAAGGTGATCAGATACATTCATAATTGATTTATCTATTTTGTGCCATAAGTCCCATAGGCGGTTCGGGATAAAGTGAACACTTAAATAAGCCCCGCTGATGTTCTATTTTCAGTCAATTCATATATTTCTGTGTGTAACAGCTTAACAACGGGAAATGTCTAACTTCTCTGAACTCGTTACTTGATGTTTGCGCGTGTAAGATAAAGTGTGCAGTCGGAGGAACCTATACAGTTTGGTAAAAAAAAGGTTTATTAAGTGTATAAAATACAAGTATGTATATTTCTGTTGATTTTATTTCAATATTGTTGTACTGTATTTCAATATTGTTGTACAGTATTTCAATAGGAAAATACGTTGAAGTATACGGCGTAATTTCGCTGCCAACAATACAAGCAGGAAGCAACTGTAGTTAATGTTAAATCATGTGCAGTAACGGCTAGTGATATATTTTGAAGGTTAAATGTTTGGTGCTCACTTTATCCCGAATGATGTATAGTAACTGTCAGGAAGGAAATAAATAATAAATTTTATTCAGGTGGTAAACTAGTAATAATAGTCTAGAAATGCTAACTTTAGAAAACCTATGAAAGTATGACATGTGGATTGTGGTGGAATTAAGTAATCCAAGATGCCAACTGTTCCTATCAAGAAAAAAGTGATTTTCATTTCATGTTTATCTTAGACTGGCTCTACTGATCTCGTACTCATTCAGTTACTTATACATAAGACTATGTAATATTAACTCTTAACAGTGAGCTTGGTGATGTACCTTATGAGTCCTTTGATTTTTTCTAGACATTTGAAAACACTGAATCCTGATATGTGGAATGATGTAAATTGATGGATGTTTCTTTCCTTCCAGTATGCGGGATGCGTGTGAGATACACCAAAAATGCTGGTGGGTAATTCCTTAGGAAAATATGAAATTTACTCCTTTCCCAGAAATGACTAAACCCTGCCGTTTGCGATGAATTTGCATAATGGTTGCCGTTACGTTCCTGCATCTGATGAGACAATGCTTCATTACGCGTGCTGGGAGGACAAACAAAATTACAGAGCAGTTGTTAGCATACCTGTGTGTAAGTTGTCGTAAGCCTACCAACTGGCGTGCCCATTTGACTACTTGCTTGGTGTAGGAAATATTGTTGTTATCATCAATACTGCTAACATCATCTCGTTTGTGTATATTTTTCTGTGTGCTGTTGTTGCAACGTGAATAGGTACATGTGGGTTAAGGATAAATGATATCAGTGACAACAAAAACACTATTCACCTAACATTTGTTAATAGGTACATAGTTTCTAAAGTTAACAGTTGAGGGTACCTGGCACAGGGTGGTGGTGTAGCATATCACTTGAATTCTTTTTTACGTGAAACTGCTAAAATTATTCCTATTGCGGTTATCTACTAACAGAAAAACACTTGAAACTGCACTTCTACCTTTTTAAAATTTCAATGCACTTTTAGAAACATGATTTTGATGCCCTCGAATGAGCTAAAAGCAGCTTTTTTAGACTGCTGTAACTCTGAGAATGCCACCTGAATTTGTAAAGTGCAAACGAGCTGATGTACGTTGGCTTTTACTTCACGCTGTCCAAAACTAACATTTTGAGGTCACCGCTTAAAGTCTCATAGGAAAAATACTGTCACATAAAATCTTGCATGTCAGTTTAGCTCGCTGCAAATATAAAGGTGATAGATACATTTCGTAAAGCATGGCACTCTGACTCTTATCGTTCCGCTGTACCCACGTGTCAAACACGTAAATTTGAAACCGGTACACATTATTCGTAAGCATTTCAAAATCAGTCTTTCGGAGTTGCAAATCTCCTTTAATAATATATTTCGGGGGAAAAAAATTCTCAAATTTTTTGTCATATATTTTCCTAAGGAATCATTGGCTGATGTTTGTTGGTGCCTTATAGACCTACTCTGTACATTAGGCTGGCCTGTAGTGATGGCTAGAGAAAACATTGGAAGTCACTAGGTTTCTGAAGGAATTGTCGTATTATCTTTCTTCCCATCTTACTTTTCTATGATTCTGAAAATGCCAGTAGTATATGTGCATCTGTTTGTAAGGTCACAATTAGACCATGCTTACGTGGATAATTTTGACTATATTGCAAGTCTTGATCAGTGGTAATGTTTTTTATGACTTTATTTTAGTTCAGAGTAAACATAAACCCAAGTTTGGTTGTGTGATGTTGCTTACAGGGACTGTCTTACTCAAGTACTTCTTAAATAAGCCCCAAAACTGTCGTCCCTTTTGAAGAATAATTTAAGTCTTCAAACAGTTCCTAGCTAGCTCTACACAATTTACAACAGTATTTGTTAAATGCCTTAACTTTGTAGACCCCACACAGCACGTCTGCATCAGTTTCATTGGATGCCACAGAATTCAGATACACTTTGAACAATGATGTTCTGACTTATGAGGAAAGAAAGTTCTACGAAGACAATGGCTACTTGCTTGTACGACAGCTTGTTGATCATGCATTGTTGGATGAATGTAGGTGAGTGTATGTTTTAATATATTTTATATTTTTCGTAGTAAAGGGAGCATTTTAAATATCTCTTCTCTACAAAAATAATGAAAACAATTTTATTATGTTCTCAGACTTCAATTTTTGAGTGTTTATTACTTACAATGATTTGTTTATGTTAACACGTAGCAGAAAGATACAAATTTGCTCTAAGGAAAGAAATTACCAGAACTTTAAAATGCTCACTTCATGGATAACATTCTATACCTACTAAGTACATGCATGGTTTTATAAAGAGGATAGATATAAGCTAGTAATTCCTATTGGCAAGTGTATGGAATATAACCAAAATTTTCCTTCACCGTGTCCTCAATGGGTACTTGACAGCTTTCTCCTACTTTCTGTTCCTTCGAAAATAATAATTCTTTAAATTTTTGTGTGCTGTCTACCCGTTGAAATGTTTTTCGTAGCCTAGACTCAATGTTTCGCCAGCGTATTTCTGTTTTCTGCTATGGCATTTTCATACACGTTTTTAGGAATACCTGTTAGGTAAAATGTTACTCTTACAATTTTCTGTTTCATTCCACTTGTTCATATCACTGGCAGCGTTGAAGTGCTTTAAAAACTCATCTACAGCCTCATTTTCTCTCCCTGCAAATATTACTGTTTTTTTGCGCTTTGTGAAGCCTCCGCCAATGTGTTTGCACCTACAGCTTTTACTGGCACGTTATAATACTCGTTCTCAGGTTCGTCACGTACTGTATCGCAATAATGCTTCATAACCTTAACTATTGCCCTCGAACGAGAGATTGTCAAGTCCACCTCCTATTTCGCTGACAGCACGATAGTCGTATGTTTCTACCTCATCTGTCAATGATAGCACTAAATGTCTTCGTGTTAGCTTAGCTACAATCCCGCTTGTCATGCATGTGGACTGACTGTCTTAATCCCTGCAGGACATCTGGAGTGTGTTGAATTAAGTTATCTGCTGCTTGTATCAGTCTGTTAAATATTTCCGCACTTGGTTGTTGCTCGCTCACAAAATTTCTCTGCAATTAGGACAAATCTAAAGTCACTATCACAAACAACTTTTTCGCAGACCCTACAAGGAATCTCTGACTCTCACTCATGTAGTGTGTTAATAATAGACTTAGCTTATAGTATATTGATGTAACCACTATACTACGTGAGCCCCACAAGCATTACACACACACACACACCATTCCTTCTACGACTCCACACCATACAATATTTCCCACTGTGTACCTTAAAACCTTTCTTATTAGTTTTACTTTATTAATATATATTATCGCGAGAGGTAAACTTCTAATTATATTAATGTAAATTATCGGGGTGTGGTGAGATTTCTCGCTTTCTGCAAGAGGTGGAAATGACCTGGTGCCTCCACCAGTGTTATATTTCATACCTGCTTGTTTTTGGAGGTTTCATACATTTAAGTTCACTCCCTGAGGGGATGATAGCGAGGAGTAGTCTTAACGGTTTGAAGAACGGGAAATGCCAATAGTTCGCTGAACCCTTTTCCTTTTTTTTCATTACACCTTGGACTCTTCAATTCCTCTATCGGCACAATCTACTGAATGACCTCAAAGCCAACTCGACTGGAGACTTACTTACGCCTCTCATGGATGTCTTGCGCTGTGAACACCGGGGATGGACCGCTGGCCTGGCTGTGCCCTCCTGAACACCGCAGCTGGCTGCCTGTTGATGTCGTTGACGACCCTCTGGCCCAATGTCGGCGAAAATCCAGTGGAGATGCCCTAGCACCTTGTCACTCCTTGCGGCGCACACACTCGCACACCTCTTTGTACTGTCTTTTCGCAACCCTTTATAATCAGGCCCGAAATGTTGTTAAAACACCCTCTGGTAGCATTGTTTATATAGCAGTAAACTATGAAAATAATTGCGAAATATATGTGCAATATGTGGGTGTATTTTGCAAGCTTTACCAAGTTCTCAGCGTCACAAAAATTATTCAGATAAGTATTTTGTAACTTGTGGCTTAGCACAGAAAACTTTAACAAGCTTATGTATTTATTGTATGTGCCTAAGTTTGTTAGTAAATTTCCATTTATTTTACTTCAACTCGCAAGAATTTACTGATTATATACCTATTTGTTTAGCTTTTTGTTTGATGTTGTTGCACAACCTTAATGTCATAATTGAGTTAAAGTGCCAATTTATCTTGTGTTAAAATAAAACTAATGAAATTTGATTGATTTCATTCATACTAGTTTCATTGTGTAACCAAAATTGATTTTTGTATTAAGTAATTTAAGTTTTATTAGGTCTTCTTTCATATTTTGACATGTGTAAAGCTTTTGTCTTTTTCCACATTTTCTTACTGGACTGTCCATGTATTAAAAAATGAGTGCTCATCTGATTTTGTTGCTTAAATTTTTCTTGACTTAATAACCATCATTTACAAAATACAATATTTTATTTTTACCTATTTAATTTCTTTGTGCTTTTGTGAAACCAGTGAATCAATGGAGACAAGAAATGTCGATTTGAAAAATTTTAAACAGTTTGAACAGATAGTTTCTCAGAAACAATGAAATATTTTTGAGCAAAGCATCGTCTTCCCACATGACATTATCCAGTACTTTAGTTAACATGCAGGTCTATGGCCCGACCTAGATGATGGCCATTATAGTAGCGTGAAGGAAAGAAGCTGAAAATAGAGGGAATAAAGAGACTGACCAGATAAAATATGTCTGATGGGAATTTAGTGAGAATGTGTGGGAAAGTGATTGATGGAACTGTTCTCCTTCCAAACTGTCAGAGAGGGAAAGCATATCACAGAAACTTCAAGTGGACTCTGGTAGACGTCAGGACGTTCAGCACACACAGGTGTTGTCCTATAAGCTACACTCACTACTGCAGTTTAAGATGCGACGTTGACTTGTAAGTATACTGATTAGTTGGGTAATAGGCCTAGTGTAAGGGTATACAGATAAATGTGTGTATATATTTTTTCTTCTTGTTAGAATAGTGTATTTTGTAATTTTTGGTGAAATCATGGACATAATTATGAACTATAATTCCCATGGAATATTTAAATCATTTTAGTTTATTACAGGCCCTTCCCTTGCATTGCTAATATTTTTAAAACTTATATTTTGTGTATTTTTCTGTCATGTAATATCTTCCATTTAGTTTTTTTTTATTCGTGTTTATTCAGAGTTATAGTATTTAATGTTTTGATTTTATGAGATTGATATCTCTTTGTAGGTTTCAGTGTGCTCAGAGGTAATGATAGGTATAGCTTTGTGGTGTTTTATTTTCTCTTATGCTTGGAGTACACTGAGGCGCGGCAAGTTCAAATAGGTTTTTTTAATCATGATTGTTATCACCTACTAGGTGTGTTATCTTAGACGTCCAGAGAGAATTGAGTTTCCTTATGAAAAAGAACGACTTTTTGTACGAATTTTGACGCAGCCAGGCCATTTTTCTGAAGAGGCCGAGAAATGTATTTAATTTATTTGCAATGGCTGTTTATCCTAAGTACAGGATTGTTTTTATAAACAGTATGTACCTATACTATAGCGTGGGTGTTTGGAAGAGCCCTCAAACGCTTTACTAGTTTTTTTGGTGAAGCATTTTCAAGTGCTGAAGATACGCAGCTACGTCTGACGCCATTCGGGTAACGCTGTCATAATGACGCCAACACTTCAATCAGCAGTAGGATAGCTGCCCGAGCCTATTTGCCTGCTAGGCGAGGACGAAGATGCAGATTATCATTTACGTAATTTTAAAATAAACTGTGTTTATTTTTCGTTCTTCTGCAAACCATATTTCCATAATGAAATCTATTTTTTTTTGTAAACTACAAACATTAACCAGTGGCATGAGTTTAAGTTTGTTCTTTTTCTTTACTGACTGAAATCAACCAAAGCTAGCCAATTATTTCTTTAATTTATTTTGATCTGCAAGTACGAGAATTAGAGCCTTTCCC
This sequence comes from Medauroidea extradentata, assembly GCA_003012365.1. Lineage (NCBI taxonomy): Eukaryota > Metazoa > Arthropoda > Insecta > Phasmatodea > Phasmatidae > Medauroidea > Medauroidea extradentata. The sequence goes on from PNEQ01003330.1 coordinate 9,053, forward strand.
TTACCTCACCTATATATATTTTTTATTTAATTACACGGAAGGTATTTACGTACGTCACTATAATTTGTTCACAGTATCAGGATAGTTTTGGTAAATAAAACTTCCACTATGCAAAATCGTTAAACAGTAATGTACTTGTTTTTTTTTTTTTTAACAACTCATCTGCATGTTTTTGTGTGTACTACTAATTTGTTTCACAGCCCGAAAGGTCGCAAGGACGATGGTAAGTACATCATCCAGGTATAAGTTCGTTTTGTCTGTGTTCTCGCTCAACTCCGCCTCGCTGCACAAATCTGATTATTCACTTTCCTGTAGAGCTGTAATAGTCGTAGCATTGATTGCAATATCCCTCTGTAATCCACAGTACACTTTTCTGGTTCAATATATTACCATACATTTATTTCTAATCTATCCCATGTAATAATAGGGTACTTGTAAGAAAGTGTTTGTGGAGTCTTTTTAGCAAATTTGCAATATATTTTGAAGTGTAACTATTTTCTTTCTGCCGTACACCAGTGCCATAAACACAGGCTAATTCCTCTGACCTTGCTGTTGAAAATTGTTAAGCCATACTACTTGTCAACATTTTCAGTACGTATTTTGTAATCCAGTATAAAGTCTTTGCTGGATACTTAACCTAACGTATTATTTTATTTGGTATCATTATCAAACCTGAGACCAGTATGTTCACTGCTGATAAATGCCGAGCATTGTCTTCTAAAACCATTTTGCCTTACTTATGCAATTTTTATTATTTCTGCTCTAAAGAGACTTATAAGAACTGAAAAGATCAGCAGGGAATTTGTTATACTATCAGTCTTGAGTTAAACTATCAGTCTTGAGTTTGATAACACAATTGAATTCTGCCGAATTTTGTTTTCGTTGCAGAAAAGTTAGAAAACCTTGTATTTCAAATTAAAAAATAAATAGCTCAGTGTTTTCTAAGAAATGTTGTGCCACTCTTCTGTAAGCAAGTGCACATAATTTTTCAGCCGGAGATTTGTTGATGTGTGCGACGGGCAAGTGCCAAAGAACAACATGACACTAATGAAGGACAAGTCCCTGATGTCGACGGGAGTCTCTGGTGAGCAGCTGTATTACAAACTGCAGGACATCGTGTGGGACGATGTGTTTTCCAAATACATCCTCTACCCTCAGGTAGTTACCTGTTTGCTGTGATTTACACTTTTTCATTCAAATATGATATCATTAAAGTTAAAGTATAAAAAAATGCAACAGGTTTTTGAGCCAGTTGTAAAAATAATTTGTGTTTAGGGCTGTCAATACTTGTAGTCGGCATCTGAAAGTTCTGACAAGCCAGTCTTCTGGCAGCTTGTCTGTCTTTCCCGTTCTATAAGCATTTTTCAGATTTTTTCCTATGGAAAGCATTTCCACAATTTTTATAGTGGTTGATGGAGATAGTATTTAGGGTGAGTACAGGACTGTACCCTATCATTTTCTATAGTATTTTCTGACATTCTTGTCCATAGTCAAGCCTGATCATGTTCAGATATGTTATGATTCGTGGATTTATGTTAGGTTTGCACTAACCTGTGTTTAATAGGTTAAAGTAATATTTGTGAGGGATTCCCCAGTGAGGATAATGTGGTTATGAATTCAGTAATGCTTTTACACAAGCTTAGTTATGTATTATTTTATTTAATTAAAAATTGCAAAAATATGTAAAATAAGAAAAGGTTCTAGAATAACCCTTTACAAGAATCATTGTATGTACGAAATTTTTTTTGAAAATGTCATTGATTTTATTGTAAGTACTGTAATGAAATAATGAAGAGAAAAAGATCATAATTTTGGATTGGAAAATATAGGTATAAAGGAAATGCTTTTGTTAAAATGTATTATTTTAATTTTTACATAATAGTTTCACTATTCCTACAAACTTTTTTTTCTGCTTTCTTAAAACAAAGGTAACTTAAACAATAAATTTATTCACTAGAAGTGCATTACATCATTTTGAGTGGTAAAATATTCCACTTTGTAGCCAATCCTCTATGGATACACTAAAAATGTATCAGGTGTATTTCTTATGTATCTTTTAGAAAACCAGATTATCTTTTAATTCTTCGGAAAACTGAAACCTATGTTTATTAAATTCTTTAACTGATTCAATTTAAAAAAATTTGTAAAATGTTATATTTACTTAAGTTACCACAAGTGTCATCTGAAAGGATATTCCTGAGAAACCTCAAATTATCAACACTGTATGACTGCATTCACTTGAGAGGATGTCTTTCACCTTCCAGGTAGCCAATCAACATGAATAGGTGTATAGTGCACATGTTTAGTGTACTCTATATCCAGAAGCCTACTAGTTCGTGTTTCGGCCTGAAGAGGCTTTTGGTGGTTAAAATGACAACCTAAAGCAGTTCATTAGTATGGCTGTTAGTGAAATTCAAACATGAGAGAAGGCCTAATTCATTTGTATTCATCGAAAAATGATGTTATTTGGGTTTTGTCTTGTTTCTGGTTTAACAAAATGTTTTTCTCGACTTAACATGCAGTGAACTCTTGTTCTTTTAGTTATTAATTAAAATTAATAAGTTTTTATAAAAATAAATTAATATAGGTACCAAATCCAAATACATTTTCAGGGTGTGCATTAGCCGTTTGCAATGAGACGGTGATTTATAATCAGTACGGTACTTTGTAGGATATCCTTAAGGACGCTGCCTACTTTGAAGTTCTGATGTGAACAAGGATAGGGCTTACATGTTAAATTATATTAGGAGACACAATAATATGTACTGTATGGTAACAGCACAGGGTAAGCAACACGACGGCTTACGTTTCTACGGAGCTAAAATGTTTGTTCTTTTATTACGTTTTTCTCCAGTTATACAGACGCATATAAAGTGTGGTACTGATGTTCATTATATTAAATGTACTTTTAAATAAAAATATTAAAAATTAGGAAATATCCCTATTGTACATGTGTGTAATTGCACTTAACATGCAACCATCCAACAGTGCCTCCTGAGGTTTAGTTCATAGTTTTGATTATTTTGTAGGTGCTGGACTATGTGGAATGTTTCACTGGACCAAATGTGAAGGCAGTGCACACTATGCTAATTAACAAGCCTCCTGATTCAGGAAAGTTGACATCCATTCACCCATTACACCAGGTAATACTTTCACAACTCTTGTCTTTTTTTAAAGGAATACGAGGTATATCAAAACTAAGTGGTGAAAAGTGCTTTATTGTTTCCATACTACAGTTACAGTATTACAACTCTATTTTTGACAATATTGTGGGAATATAGTTTTTAACAATATTTTCATCAATTTTTATTTTAAGGACAGAAAGAAAAAGTTTTCATGTTCCATTATTGATTTCATTTATTTGGATTAGGTTTTGTTAATATGAATTATTGAACTTAATGAATTTAAATATTTTTCCTTTATATTAATGAATAGTAAAATGAATAGGCCTTCACACAGGCGTGCACACATATAATCTTCACATTTGTTAAATTAATTTTGTAAAGCTCTAAAACATATGTCATGCTGTAAGTTAATAAGCAGAAATATTATTTCAACACAATGTCAAAAAGAGAAAAGATTAAATGTTTTTAGCAAGTTAATAAGCAGAATAATTATTTCAATACAATATGAAACAATGAAAGGTAAAAACATGTTCTGATTAATTTTGTACAAATAGATGAATTGGAATGCACCTATGAAACTAGCAGCATAACTGAAAAGGAAAAAAATCAAAACAGAATAATTAATACTGTACTAAACAATCATATTACAGTTACATGGTACAATACACATTTAAATCATCACTTGTGAAATCAAAATATGTCTTACCAGCTGCCCTGCTGCAGCTTTGTCTGCGTGGAATAATTTAATGTTAGCAGTAACTCTGTTTAAAATATTGGTTAGTGGTGTCACTCTCTTTTTGTGTCATATATGCCTTAATGTATTCTCAAACAAAAATTTTTACTCTGAAATCAGTCTCTTCAAACTCACCGAGGCAAATTTAAGTAATTTTGGAAACCTATATTCAGAGACGACACACGTCATGTCTGGCAGCTGTCTTAATAAGTGTGTATCACAGACCTCCCCCACTCCTTTCTTCTGCGAAAAGGCCTTGGGAGGTATTCTTTTGATATTTAATAACGTTATTGTAGTTCAGGTACAATTCCCGACTGGTTCAACTGGATATTTCAAAGTGAAAATTGGGCCTGGATGATGACACTGTGTGATCTCCGGGTTTTTCCCACCCTTCACTCCAGGCACTGCTCAATATCCAACACATGTCGTCTATTACCAACTTGATTAGTTGTTCAGAGCAGTCCAAATAACTCAACTGTCCCATTGAAATCATTCAGCTATCACTAGTATTGCGTATATAATAGCACAGTAATTCCTGTTGCTAAGTTGTACGCGGGTTACGACCCAGAAACCTCCCACACTGCAGACATATCATCCCTAACGAATGATTCAGGTCGTGAGAATTCTTATGTGTCTACAGGCCCAAGAGCAGAGGCGTATTTATGAATAGGATGGCAAAAAGTAACAACTTTTGAATTGTTCTCCGTCATCGTGCTGATTTTTCAGGAGTTCTGTAACATTTTACTGTTTTTTACACCTGTAATTGTCTAATTTCATAAAATACTAAATTTTACTGTGGATATTTACTTAAGCTTAATTTTTACCGCAAAATCCCATTGATAAATCAACAGGTTTAAATCATACAGATGATTATTTTGAAATATGTTATATTTTTTTATTGCTTTCAAGGTTGAATTTTAGAAAATCCTGAAATTACTTTGATATATTTAAGTAAGCTTGATTTGAAAACAAAAATCATATAAAAAATTCAACTTGTTTACGGATGATTAATTGGAAAAATATTTTATTTTTTTAACGGCTTAGTTGGAATTTCGAAAAATTCTAAAAATACTTTTTAAACATTCATGTAAGCATCATTCTGAAGAAAAAATCACCTTGGTATCTTAAAACTGGTTTAATAGGAGTCGAGGATTTGAACTGGACAAGGCGTCCAGCTCTACACGTTTCTGTCAGAGGATATATATACTTCTACAGGAGGATATAAACTTGCTGTGTTTCGTCCAGATATCTTTGTTTAAAAGCCGCGCGCCGTGAGTGCTCCCGTGGACATGTGATGTACCCGCCCCCATCCCCCTTCATCGTGCTCGCCAGGAGACTTGAACTTCGTGACCCTTCGGCCGTCTTCGGCTGTTCTCGTGCCTCCCCTCCCTTCCTCCCCTCTCCCCGGCCGTCTGCCGGGTGGAGTGAGCTAGCTCGAGGCAGTCGTGGCCTGTGCTCCGTATAACGAGGTTGGTCCGCTCTTCTCGTGGCCGACATGGCACCTACGGTACTTCCGTCAGTTCTTGGTAAGTTTCAGTTACATTCGCTTTAGTCTGTTTAATGGTTTCTGTCTTGCATACGCTTTCCTGTTAATTTCACTCATGTTTGATGCCATTCGACTCAGCCACAGATCATTGTATTTAATATGAATAATGCCGCATTGCGTTCTTCCGGCATTTTTGTATTCACCAATTTGTAATTTTCGTAATAAATGTAATTGCCTTGAACCTTTGTTGTTAAGTAAATTATTAGTGGTTAGTTGCCCCGTCCTATTAGTGTGTTACCAGTTTATGTGCAGTGGGGGAGGATAAGGACAATTGGCTCTGACGGGCGTGTTGTACGTGCCCGTGTGATACAGGCTTGCAGCTTTTTGTGTTTATTGTGATAACACAAATTGAGCGGCATACGTCTGAGTGAGACGGGCTCAGATTGACGAAAAACACATTTTACATCTCACCCCCTTAATGTTCAAATTTCACAAAATCAAAATATGTACTAATATGCATTTGTTTAGGCAATATTTTGAAGTTAAAAAAAAAATAATGATCGCTTTTCAGGTTAATAAGATATCAAGGTTTCTTTGAAATTATGTTTCACCCCCTTAATTTTTGAATAACGTGCTGAAAAACCTTTCTCAGTCTGTACAAACTTTAATATTTGTATTGTAGTTTAGGAAATTTACATTTGCATATATGTGTTCAGTTCATAGAACAAATGTTTGCCTGCTTAGTGGATGTAATGTAATGATGATTTAAATTTACGGTTGTAATTTTCAGGACCTTCATTACTTTCCATTCCGTCCAGCTGATAGAATTGTTGCTGCATGGACAGCCATGGAGAGAGTTACTGTGAACAATGGTTGTTTGGTGGTCATACCAGGAACTCACAAAGGAAGTTTGGAGCCTCATGATTACCCTGAATATGAAGTAAGACTTGTAACTTTTACTATTCTCCGTTCACTCTAAGTTGTGTTCTGAAGTCAACAAATAACGTAATATCATTGTACTTTCCTAGCTTCTAATTGGCTCAATTTGTGCATCGCGTCGATGTACTATTTCCAACCGACAAAAGTGTGTACTTCCAACCGACAAAAGTGTGTACAGTTGGCATCATAGGAAACAACGCCGTACATATTAAAACAACATTGCGTGAAAATTTTGTACGTGTTATCGTCATAGGGAAGCAAAAATTGCATAAAAATTTGATAAAAATATTGACATCATGTGCAATTACAGTATATTTCAAAATTTAATTGTAATTGTCAAGTCATGACTAACCATTTTATTAGAATATTCTGGTATTAACATAATGAAAATTTGGTACTACATGCAGAAAATAGGGGTGGGCGAAGCTTCGAAATTTCGAAGCCGAATCGAATATTTTCATTATTCGATATCATATTCGAAATAAAATTTTTACTTCGAACTTCGAAAATATTACCACCATTTTCTGGTGGTTATAAGTCATCTTAAAAATTGTTGTTATTTGGCCAAAACTTGATGATGGTGTCGAATTCACGGTATTATAAACGTTCAAAGATTTT